>JAQIWG010006770.1:0-12985 GCA_034695025.1 Chamaedrilus cognettii | reverse complement strand
ACATATATATATATAGCTCTGCCGCTGTTTTTGTGCTGCGTGTAATTTGTAAATTCACAAAGATGGCACGTGCGCAAAAATTTCATGTTTTACAGGGGGCCAAGGTATCACTTTAACCTCCTCCCTCTAGCCCCCTTCCTCAAATCCCCTCCGCAACCCGAGTCCACTGTCCCATTGTCCGTAAAATGTATCTGAGATTATATAAAGCAGCGGTGGGGAGGAGGTTCACTCTCCGAAAAGCCCCAAATTTTCTACACTTCTATGCAATAGGACCTTTATGCCAATTTCAACGTTGAACGAACGCACCGCAAAACCCATCGTAAACAGTTTTGCCTGAGATGTTGACAGATATAAATTTTCGTGATTATTTTCGACGCTTTCTTCAAAGCCGACAAAATTCGGTCACCCCCAACTATAGCCTACTCTCCTCCGTTGAAACTGAGTGTGATAACGAGAGAGTGCATCTGGACAGTTCGCACGGCAACCTGCCCCCGCAGTATCGAACTGGGAACAGCTTGCGTCATGAAAACGCTAACGGGCGAATTAGCTTACCATAAAACTATCAGAAGGATTGGTTGAAGAGGCCATTAGGGTCTTAGAAGTCCTGGTCCAAAAACATCAGGAATGATTCCTCGGCTGTAACCGACATTTTGGGACAATTTAATCGCAATTCGTTATGAATTCGCATTTAACAGGATTCTCCGTTCTGTTACAGTCTACTCTGGCGAAGCGTTGTGGCCGAGTGGTCAAAGTCGCGGACTTTGGATTGCGAGTGTGGCAGAGAGTCGGTTCGAACCCCGGCAGCGGCAAAAGATTTCGATTCACTTCGTGCACCCTTGGCAAAGGTGCTTAATTTCGTAAGCCCTGCAAATAATCATCCATTAGGGTGGAGTGCAATAGAGAAGTTGAAGTAGAAGTCTACGATTTATTTTATTTTTGAATTTGGCTCAAAGAGCCTTGTTTGTCAATTTGTAACTGCACAATAAACAAATAGTTTTGGCTGAGTATGTTGACCTGTGGAAGAAGTCAGTCAATCTACCTTCATTGAACCTCATAATATCTGTTAATTGAACAAATTGTTATTGAATTTGTATCATTATGCTATTTCTCAGTGTTCTGCTAAGTGGCAGGTCTTTGGTGTCCACACCCTCCACCCTAGCCGATCCTCGGCCCTTCTCTTCATATCCGCATACGATAGTACTATTACAGTGCTATTTACTAATAATATATACCGCGCCTTCTAAAATAAAATAAAATACCAGTTGACTAGAAGTCTAATCTAGAGCTCACCTTGATTTCAAGTCTGCCCTTGAGGTTGAAGCAGAGAAAGGCGTGAGTGAGCGTGCTCTGTATCGACACGCGCCCCGCGAATGATCCCACAGAGGTCACTTCGAGATCGCCTGGGGAACAATAGAAATACATATCATTAAACGACTAACTAACCATGCCTTTTTGTCGTCTATTCTGCTAGTGACAATGCAACTATTATAAAACTACAAACTTAGTTAACTAACCCTGACTTTTTGTCGTCTATTCTGTTAATGTCCATGTTTTCACACAGGGTTAGACGTTTTGCAGTCTGGTTAGAACTGCTGGAGCTTGATTTTTATGGCTGGATGCCCTTCCTGATGCCAACCCAGAACTTTAACGCAGCTATTTTCGCTTAATGTAATTTTTGCGAGTTCGGTCGGTTTGCAAAATCTGCCAAAATAACATGCACGGAAAATTTCATGTTTTACAATTTACAGTATACAAACTGCGACTGACTGTAGATGTCGTCGAGAGACGCCAGTGCGTCCAGCTGCCTCCCTGCCATACGCACAAACCCCCTCGAACACCTTCCATACAGCCGCACCCTCTTTCGCACCCTCCCCTCCCTCCACCCCTCCCCTCCTTCCCCCCCCTCCTCTCCCTCCCTGTCCCCCTCCCCCCCCTCACCCTCCCGATCTTCCCCTAATTCCCTCTGCCGGACCAGCTCCTCGAGGCTGTCGGAGGTCAGGGGTGACCGGAAGTGGTCGCTGCGGTGGTGATACCCTCCCCCAGCACCCCCGAACCCTCCCGAGGTACCTCCGTGTAACACCGCTGCTTCCCCCCCAGCGTGGGTTCCGAGGCCAGGTGTGACCCCTGAAGAGTCGTTGGAGTCTGTTCCCCGACCCTGAGGTATGCCGCTGTTTGGGGAATGAATGGAGACTTCGTCGGGGGAAAGAAGGGATGGGGGTTGTTCTCGCTGTTGATTTGATGTAGCTCTCTGATGTTCTCGGATTGGTTCCTTCTGATGATGATGCCCCTGCTGCTGCTGCTGCTGCGGATTCTGCTGCGGATTTTGCTGCGAAAGCTGCTGCTGATTCTGCTGCCATTTCCGCTGCGAGTCCTCCCCCCACGCCCCCTCGGGGGCCGGATCCTGTCCGTCGCGCCCCCGCGGCCCAGATCTCCCCCGCTGAGACTCCTGCTGGGTTCGCTTGTCGGCCCGCCGCGCGGCCAGCCAGCGCTGCTGAAGCTGTAACTGTTCGAGTTCCCAGGCGGTTTGTTCCTGCTGCTGCTGCTGCTGCTGCTGATTCTGCTCCTGCTGCTGCTGCTGCTGCTGCGCCCGTTGACGTTCTTCGCGTTGCAGCAGCAACCAGCGCCGCTGAAGCTCGGCCTGTTCCAGCCTCTCTTGCTCCTCCTCCTGCACCGTCCCCTGCACCTCCTCCTGTTCCAGCTTCATCACCTGCTCCGCTTCCAGCAGTTTTCTCTCTTCCATTTTCGATCCGCGTACATTTCCTCTTTCCCGAGCGCTCTCGCCGTTTTCTGCTTCCATAATCTGTGAATCTTCTGACTGGAGATATCGCTCGCCGATTTCGTTTTCCACTTGGAGTTGTTCCTGATATCCACCAGAGTTTTCCCTCGTTCCGTCCTTCTTCATCACGCCGCCGGACCCAGTTTGATGCCTCGAGGATGCTGTGCGAAATGGTTGGCGATTGAGATTTCCGCTGGAACTCCGGCCTTCTTCCTTTTTCTCCGAAACTGGACCGTCTTGCTTCTCTCCAGTCCCCTCTTTGATCGGTTGACCGTTCTTCTTCGCCTTCTTCTTCTGACCCCCCCGGGGGTTTGGTTGTCCGGTTTTCTCCCGTGTTCCATCTATCCGCTTGTGAGATCGTTGATTTTGCTTTTCCAGTGGCTGTGAATCCTGATTTCTTGACCTCCGTTGATTCGCTACAGAATCCTGTTTTACTTGATTTTTTTGTGGACTCTCTTGTGGATTCTCTTGTGAATTCTCCTGTGGATTCTCTTCCCTTGCTCCCATGTACTGATGATCTTTCACAGACCCCCGCCGCTCTGTTGTCTCCTGAACCTGTGCACTCCTCTGATGCTGTTGATCCGCCACTACCCCACTTTCTCCACCTCCTTGCCGTGGTTGCTCCACTGATACCACACTCTCCCGACCAGGAGGAGTCTCCCGGTGACGCGATCTGTCTTCCTGATGTCTCCCGGAGGCCAGCAGGAGACGCCGCTGTTCCAGGTCTTCCAGTCTCCGCCGATGGCGTTCGTCTTGTTTCCGCTGCATCAGCAGCCATTCCCGATATCGCCGCTGTTGCTCTTCCAATTTCCGCGTGAGCTCCAGTTCTTCTTTCGATGGTGTTTTCTCCACCAATGTCGAGTCTTCTCGTGATGGGTTCACTCTTGGGATCTGTTCCTCTCTCGAAGGTTGGGGAGAATTTTGATGATGATGATGATGTTGAAGAGGTGGCTTGGTTTCTAATTCCTGCTGAGATTCCTGCAGTAATTCGAGCAGTTCCTGTGAGGGCAAGTTCTCCTGCAGCTGTTGTTGTTGTTGCTGCTGCTGCTGCTGCTGATGTTGCTGAACTGGCGGATGCCTCGAATGAGGCTGCGATGTTGACCGCAATTGCGCATTGTGCTGAAAACACATGCAGAGTTTTATTCCAATTAGAAAAGTTTAAAGTCAATAATCCAAATCACTGATCCAAAAAGTACTAAAATACGACCAATTCAAATATCTTACCTCAACCTTACCTCACATCAACAAGCATAATTATGGGTAAAATATTACAAGCAAACGACCTTTTACAGAACGCCAACTTGAAAAGAATTTAAAGCACATTAAAGAAGATTTTTTTTTTATCTTGCCATTGAATCGAAGTTCCAATATTAAGATTCAGATGTCAATTCAGTGTGATGCTAAATAAGTTATGTACCGCGCTGATGCAGGGTAAGACGGAGAGCGCTAGCGGCAGCAGAAGCGCACAGAGGACTCTGAAACCACACACATAGTCACCAGGATCAGTCTCGACACTATTTGATATTGTCTGATCATCTGCTTGGAGTTAATTGTAGGCAGTGGCCAGCTAACTTTAAAGGTAGCTTACTTTTGTAACAGCACGAGATAAATCTGGAATATAATACTTACATTAGAAGTCATTCGACGCAGTAAACTGGTAGAAGATGTAGATGGACCTTTGGTTCAGTGTCAGGGCCAGAGTGAGAGTCCATGAGCCAAAGAATAGAAAGGATAGCTGAATTACTGGAAGGAAAATCGTATCGAAACACGAAGAGAATGGCGGAGAACCGCCGGGTGTGGAGAGGTTGGATGACAAGGGGCCGATGTGAATTACTTCATCGCCTTAGCTGCAAAATACAACTCTAGTAGGCTGTCGTGATCACGCCTCTCAATGCCATGATGTGTCCAGAATGCAAACGTTACAGTAACATGTTTTGGGTCAATGTTACTTCTAGAGTGAACCAGTCATATTTGACGTCCATACAGTAGCGCATTTCTCATCAATGCCGCTGCTTACGAATTGTTCAAAGCGCGCTGAACTGCCGCAGTCGCAACTGATTGTTGAGTGACTGAAGAAACTAGCTTGGAAGTAGTACGTCAAGCTGTGAATCGAGGACATTCATACATGCAACGTTGGAACTTTGCCCCAGAAGTCGACATCGTGTACAAGACCACACGAGAGGCGCATGCAACCAAGCTGCGGCCTTGAGCCGCCGTGGCTGACAATCTAACACACGTTTGTGTCCCGAGATGAAACACATTATCTCCCCACAGTGCAATGACTATATAGAGCTAGGATCCTGATGGTTCAAAAATAAATTATTACATCAAACCGCAATCGTAGAAGTCTAAACATTTGACTGTAGGCCATGGCCTCTAGGACCAGGGCCCGTGCTAGTCAAGCAGAGGGGCCGACAAAGTTTCGGGGGACCAGCATTCACAAAAATCCTTTATGGTGGCAAAGAATGGAGGCGCAATGCAAACTGAGGGGGCCATGCCCTCCCTGCCCCCCACCTTGTTGCAAAGATGCAGATTATAAGCCTATCTGATGACATCAAGAACTCATAGCCATCATCATTGGATCTCTATTTTAAAATCAAATTGAAAACTTACTCACTCGCACAATTTAAGGGTTAAGTTTGCCCTTACGGTTAGTGCCTGAGGTTTGGGATTGGCATCAAAGAAACTGATGGCATTTAACACTAGAAAGCGTGTTTAGTTCTGACCGTTAAAAAATTCAAAAACACATGACTGTCGCCTATTGCTTTTCGTCACTGAATTCTAAATCACAAACAGCACAGTTAAAACGTGAAGTTTAACGACGTCAATAGACTGATGATCTGTTTCGTCGTATTGTAGCCTTCACCTGCAATGTACACACGTCTGGTCGTAGAATGGAAGAGGGGCGACAAGCGAACGGATAAACAGACGTATAAAGTAGGCTGTCGGGCGTCGAGCGTCGCAATAAAAGCGACGCGACAAGATCCAAACAAGCCGTAACTCTGCCACTCTGGATCTAACTTGGTTCCTCTGACGCATCAGGCAGGCTGCTAAACAAGTTCTTCGTAAGGCTTTTTTCCGGCGTCCAGAAGCCTTGGGCCAGGCGTTTTGTCGTCTCGAGACGCCAGGATTCTCATTTCTGGCGTCACAGCGATGAAAGTTTTGCTTTTTGTTTTTTTTTTATTTTAGGGACCGTGTTAGCACAAGACTATATACAGTCCGGTTCTGTGCAAGGAAGCCCGCACGGAACCGCTTCCCCTTCTTTAGTCGCCTTTCATGATTCGCCCGGGGAGCTCAGGGCTGCAAGCCAATTCTTAGTTCCCGGCCTGCAAGGGGCAGCGATGAAAAGTATAGGCCTGCTAACATAATGAAATGAAATGCAATGACGCCGAGACATTTGTAATCAGGCGTCTGGAGACGACACCGGGGGTACGATTTGATTGTTTTGTTTGGCGTCTGAGTCCATTTTTCTGGCGTCATTTAAATACGGCGCCGCGACGCCAGTTTGACCTAAAGGAAGCCCCCTTACTACTAAAGTCGTGGCAGACTATTTACTTCAGTATCACCGGTTTGTATATATGCAAGCTTATTTTTGAGTTAAAGCAGAAATCAAACCACCCTTTATCTACCATTTAATCCGTGTCGGAAAAACCAGCCCTAACAGTTTTACTTGATATGGAGAGTGCATTGTGGGTTAAAATGTGCCTAAAAGTCAAGTGAGGGGTAAATGATTTTAGAAGAAACTCTTAAGTATTTTGAGCATTTTAAAGCTCTATCGAGGGAATCGTTAGAAATTCGACTTCTACTCGTGGAATTTCTTTATTTTTTGAGAGGGGAGTGTTTCTCCCGAAGACAAGTTTGGACACCGCGCATACTTCAAGAGCCAATAGTCACAGACAACAGTCAATAGAACCTACACTTAAATTCACTTCTCAGCGCTCGGATGCGTTGGGGACGATAATGGTGTATACAACCACAGTGGTATAATCAAACAGATAAAATCATGTATATTTGTAAAAACGAGTGAGGACACCCAATTTTACAAGCGATAGAAACTGATTTTTAGTATATAATCGACTCTATTGCTATTATAATATGCTATATTGTTCATAATCGATTATAGAATAGAATTGTTAATTCAGAATTGATTGTACATGTAGAATTGATTGATAATTATTTCCATAGGCCTATGTCACATTATAATTATGGCATATGCGTGGTAGCGTCTAAAGCTGAAAATTTAACATTTGAATCATCGGTAGGCCAGGCCTAACAGACGCATGTTTGAATAGTGCTTTCAGACTCATTCGGTTCATCATCGTAAGTATGCTTGATACGGTGCTCAGTGACTATTTATAGGTCAGTTCCACACAACTGCTTGGCCTAGATCTGATAACGAATGTCAAAATAAATTTATTGGACCTGTTGAGCCTGCGTAGTAGGATGTCATTATAGTTCAACAGCTCCCTTTTAGCCGACACAAGATGATATCTAACTAAAAATCGGCCCATACACAAAAAATGGACCAAACGCAGTTGAGCACAATAACTCAGGAATTGGTTAGTGGCACATGTATTTGTTATAATTATGACTGAATTTATTGTTCATTTCGTGGCCTCAATGTGTCCCAACGCAACAGGCACGCTATAAACCTGAAAAAGTTCACTATCACAATAATTATCATCATTGCTCGCTAACCCTCGTATGCACCATTCCGCTAAAACATCGCGTTGTCTCAAAACCCCAGTTTTCCGATTTGAAAAGTGACGTCACGAAGCAATAGCCGTTTGACGACGTCACAATTTCCATAGCAGAAATCTGTCTCTTCAGCCAGCGCGAGGTTTTGCGGCATACAGCATACCAGGGTCGTAGTAGACTTCGGGGTAAAAAATCAGCTTTGATTAAACTGCATTTTTTTTATCTTCCGATTTGAGCGCTACTTAAATTAAAACAGCGAATTAATGAGAGCTTAGCCTAATTGCCTCGCGCGCTGTTGCAGTTCCACGCTGCTTATTAATTGACTCTACAAGGCGAGCTCTATACTAGAGATCACATGAGCAATGCAGCGCAACAGACGGCGAAATAAATAGCTATTTTTAGTTCTTTCCCGGTCTTTTTCATCTTCTTCTTATACGGTTCGGTTAGGATTAGGTTAAGGCTACTTTCTTCTTATACGGTTCGGTTAGGGTTAGGTTAAGCCTACTTTTGGGATACATATTACCGACTGTTCTTCGATTTAGGTTGGAGTTAGCGTAAGGTTTACGTTATTTGTGTGCTTATTCGTCAGAAGACAGAAATAAATCAATAACATAAAAAATAAATCAAACTTATCCTACAATCAATCATCCACATATAACGAGCAGGAAGTTTACAATAACACACTCTGCGAAAATAAGTAGCATGTAACAGAGCAGCATGTAGACAGTCTACTGCTACAATTGTATTTTGCCACATTTGGCCTTGAATTATATGCCACATTTAGTATTATTATGTGTAGTATAAATTTTATGTGTACATAAATTTCACAAAACTGCAAAAAATAGCCTATGGTAGCAGCGCCAACTATATGCTGCGGAACCTGAGCTTACTTGCCTACCGGAGGAACAATCTCGCATAAAATTTCAGCTCTCTGAATTTTTCCTATTCAACCATATCGGTGTTTACGCTGTAAATGAAGCTTCATCTGTCAGAAACAGCAAGCAAAGCTAACTGGAAATTAATTTAGCGAGCGTTTCCGAGCCTCGGGCTGTTTGCGGAGAAAATATGCGGCAAACTGACGACATTCTTATCGGACGCGCTGGAAGAAAAACTTGTAATGGGTTTAGAGCAACGTCATACTCGCGCACCCCGCTCCTTTGACATTCGACTTATGATGATTCTTTAAGAACTGCATGTTTCCAACGCGACTTCTTGTTCAATTGGTAACAAGATGAAAAATTAACTGCTGTTAATGTGGTTAAACTATTGCTGACAACGCTCATTGTAAGGCTCACTGTCAAATTTGAAATTTGTGAATTTTCGTGCCAGCTATTTTCACCGTTTTACTTCTCAGAAAAATTTTGCTGCGCGTGATTGTGGAGAATTTGCGCAATTCGGCAAAAATTCGCCAATATGACCAGCACGCGGAAATTTCAAGTTTTACAATATATTGGACAGTAATTATTGAATAGGCCTACATTAGTTGAGTCGCTTACTTTGGGACGCAGCGTAGGGCAGTGTTATTCTCGTACGAAGCGAATACAAGTCTCGAGCAGCTCTCGCCGTATGGTAATGAGCTTGGCGTGTGTCCCAATCAGACACGGTGTGCACCGCAGCAATTAGCAACAGTATGGCATACTAACGTCCAACGAGCGCCCAACGAGTGCTCGACACATGAACAGTAATCTGTATAGGGGATCGGGATTTCGTCCCACCGAGAGGGGGGGGCGATCTGTGTCATAGCCCTCGTCAATGACGGGTCTTCCCTCCCCCTCTACCATTAACAGGGTCCTGTCAATGACAAGGGGTTTTTTCTCCGTCGCCCCCCCCCCTTCTTTCCTGCTAAATCCTCACCAATAGACCAACAATTAATAACATTTGTTTTATCTTTCCACGTCAAGGCGCGATATTATTTGAGGGGTTCCCTGCTTGGCCCCGATGCGCTGAATAGTACTCAAATATTTTTTATTACTTTATACATTTCCTAAACTCCAAAGTCGCAATAGGATTCGTGATTCTGCCTCTCCCTCCATCCCTACCCCCTGAAAACTGGGAATCTAATAATTGCAGCCCAGAGCTCGCCGGGCGAGTCGTAAAGGCGACAAAAGAGGGGGCGCGATCTGTGTGTGGCCCTCCGCACTGAACCGGATTGTAATAGTCTTCGTTACTGCACACGATCCTTAAACTCCCAACACACCAAAACACACCCTCCGCCCCCCACTCCCCTTCCACTGTCCAAAAATTATCCGCTTCTCGCACTCAAGCGACAATGCTATATTCACGCCACGGCTAGACGGCGGGCTACTGCTTGCACATCAGAGCAGTACACTAGTCGCCGTCTACGAATATTGACTGCCATATGCATAGACCTACGACTATTAGCTGCCAAAATAGGCCTTGCCTAAGTGAGTTTGGTACCGAAGTTCCGTTACATTAACTAGCTTCACGCATACTTCATTCAAATCGGCAAGACTTTGCCATCCCTCGCTTGCATTGGCGTCGATCAAAGCAAACGTCTCACTTCATATCTTCAATTCAATTCTAACCACCCGTCAAATTAAAAAAGAGAAACTTTTAGCAATTCCATTAGCCGAATTTTAGCATTGACGCACATTTGCGGTGTGGTAATTAAAAGACTCTTTGGGTAAAAAGAACTTGATGCAAACGTGTGGTGAAAATGATGTCTGGCATTCCGATGTTAAAAGAAGCCGTTTTATTTGTCATGGCACCTGCAAGTCGCAGGTGTTTGTCTAAGTGTCTTCAGTCAGCTGACAATTACAGCCTCCCTATACCTTTTGACATGTTAAGTTTGAACCCTAATCGATAAACATTGTTTTTCATTGTATTTGAATGCATTTTAACGTATGATAATGTATTTTAATGTATTCTGATGTATTTTAATGTATTTTAGTGGGACATATCCCATATCATTACATTGAACATTAGTTTAGAAATGAATTCTATAAATTTATAGCTGCACATTCTGTGAATAAAATGCTGTCTGTAAAATCTGTGTTAAAATTTATAAACTATTCACAATAGTTCTGCTGTGGCGGTCGAAAGCATACGGCTTCAATGACAAAGGGATGATGAAATTAGAAAATTTTGTCAGTACAGCCTAATCGGTCACAGCACCCGCACCCCGCACCCCACATCTACGATTCAAGCAAATGATGTTTTTCCATCTCCGTTTGCATGACATATTTTTGGTGCGTTAAAAGTGCAATATACATACATACATACATAAATACACAGTTACATGTATGCGCCCATGCTCTATGGCCACGCGAAACCTAAGGCTAATTCAAATTCTACAATATTAGGCTTATAATACTTGATGAATGGTGAGAAAGTTGATGAAAAGAGAATGATGAAGAAGATGATGAAAGTTGATGAATTTTATCCTTTTCACCTTCTTCCATACTGAAAATCATCCAAAAACACGACAAAAACAGTGACCATTGCCCCTGAAAATCTGGCGAAAAATATAATTAGCACTTGCAGCCCATAGCGTCACGAGAGTGTCATAAGAGACGGCTAAAGAATGAGGAAAACAGCTGTTTTCTTGATCCCATGGCACCGAACTGAACCGAAGCGGACCTGGGCCTACACGTATACATGTACAGTCTTTGTTCCCGCACAGGGTCCTTGAATTAAATAAATCAAAGTAACCAACACCAACTTTAATGCTGCGGGTCCACGTATAACAGTTGTCTCGCGAAAACGTAGGCTAATGCTCCTCCGTGCAAGCCCGGGAACAAAGAATTGACTTGCAGCCCAGAGCTCCCCGGGCGAGTCGTAAAAGGCGACTAAAGAACGGGGAGCGGTTTTGTGGCGGCCCTCTTACACAAAATCGGAGGGTAATGGTATTTGATACTCACACGCCGTCCTTAAAATTCAACCCCCCCCCCCACTCGTAAGCTAATGCTTAGGCCTAATCGAGGAGGCTAAATACAAAAATCCACACTGTTTCACTTTACATTACTTTTGCATTGCCATCAGTAGAGGGAGAGCTTATGCAGACGAACCAAGCAGTATGTTTGGTCTCCTTGATGTCAAGCTACAACTTTAACGTCTTGGGCACTTTTCTATTACAATAATTATTGTAATCGAAAAATGCACAGAACGTTAAGACTTCAGCCTGCCATACATGCACATTACAATATGAGTCTGTAACGGGTAGATCAAAGCTCGTACCCACTGCAGTCAATTTTATGCTGAAAAGCTGCTGTGCTTGGCCATCCGTCTCACCTATAATGTGCTTGTCCTTCACCACAGCCTGTGACAGTTCGCGCTTCACACAGCCCGCCACAGCTCGTTTGTAGTTTGCCACGCCAGTCGAACATTACCATACACATTAGCATCGCTGTATTGTAGCTTGCCACTACTGCAGCGGCATTCATACATTCCATTCACTGTGGTACCACCCCCTCTCCGTTAACTATATGTTATAACCCCCTTGCGACACGCTCCTTAATTCCACCCCTCTCGCATCCCCAAACCCCCGACAGACCTCCACGAATAAAGGGTCGCACGAAAAGTTGAGGGGCGCCGCGGGGGGATGCGGGGGGAGGTGGGGTGTAGAGTATTATTGTGAATGTGCATCAATAGTGCGGTCACTGCTCGTTACTCATCGTGCAGGGCGTGGAGCTTTTGACCGCTGACGTGCCTGCAACAGCCGTATTAGCGGCGTGTCAAAGGATGGTCGCTGTTTGCGAAGAGGACCCGCGAGTCGTGGAGGCCATGACACGATGCTCCACAACAGAGAGCTTCGCGTCAGCGTGAGCTCTAGACAGGGGCGCACGGGCGATTTGAGGGCAGGGGAAACAAGTTATTTTCAATGGGGCACTTGCCGCTTCTAACATACATGTATATAAGTCCATTGGCTTGATAGCCGAGTTGGAAATACAAATTACATATAGGCCTCTATGTTCTTGAGTATGGGGGAATCTATTGTCAATATCAACCAGGACGCTGCAAATTGGAACTGGCGACTGCAAGGCCACGAGGTGCTATGCCGCAGCCTGGCCGTTGCTTGGCACAGGTGACAAATAACAAACAAAAAATACAACACTCAATATAATGATATAGAAGATAAGGCCTTTAGCGAAATGCTTGCCAAAATTACTACGTGGACCGACACCTGGCAACTACCCATATCCACAGAAAAATCTAGATTATTGGCTATCTCAAAGAAACAAAAATCTCGAAACGAAATCCAGGCAAATGAATTTATTCTCACCAGTGTAAAGTTATCACAGACCAATGAGGTATTAGACCTAGGCGTAAATTTTAACTCAAAACTGGATTTCTCTGAACATATTTCTTCAATAATTACCAAATCTAAGTAGAGAATATTTCTGTTGCGAAAAATATTCGTTTCTAAAAAACCTGTTCATTTTTATACTAGGCTTTAAAGCATACATCACACCGCTACTAGAGTACTGCTCTCAAGTTTGGAATCCGCATGATAGCGTGGATGTGCGACGGTTAGAATCAGTGCAGCGAATT
>JAQIWG010006769.1:0-12986 GCA_034695025.1 Chamaedrilus cognettii | reverse complement strand
GGGGGAGCGCTGACTGAACACTTGGCTATCTAGCTGTTCTTTTGTAGGCATTGCCTACTACAGGCTTGTGATTTGCTGTCTGATATTTTGGAAGTGATACTGTGATAATTTGATTACCTAGAGTCGTTTATAGCTCATTAATTTTTTTGTCATTCTGTTGCATAAGGGTGACCTAATAAGTGATAGAAAGGGGCTCTAACTTCCTTACCGACCTCCGACCCTCCCCATTCTGTCCGTAGCCTACTGGTCTCACGACGTGCCATCGAATTTCTCTGCTGTACTTTCCCATTATCATGAGGATGTGAGTCACGTGACAACTAACCTACAGCACCTATCATGAATCTGATATTAACGCAGCATTGCATCAGCCGTTGCATCCTATTGCCTCTAAACGTAGGCCTACTGGCCTACGTCTAGAGGCAATAGGATAGCTCCTCCTCTATCTCCAAATAGATCACAAGGGCCCAACCTAGATTAATATGGATTTTCGTCGCTCAAACAAGCTGTAATAATATATAATAAACCCTTTCTTGCGTACATTTCACATTTGATAAAAATCATCACCTTAAGAAGTACAACATTAACATAATTTGCTCGTTCTACTTCCTGCAATCATAGGAGATAAACTCCCTTGCCCTTCTGCCAATACATTAAAACTAATTTTATTGCATTGGCAGAAGCGCAAGAGATCAGAAAATAAAATAACGAAAATAAGTACCAGCATTATATAGGTCACCAATTGCTCATCGAAATAATCTATATTTGGGTCAACGGTCTATCGCGGCGGGTGACGTACGAGCTGTGTATGGTGTGTACGAGCCACGCTGGCCAGCCAATCAGCGCACGCCACGCGTGTTTATTAAATTCACAGGCCTTTGTGGTAGGCCTAGAGGCCTAGAGGCCTAGAGCCCTAGACACGGCCCTTTAAATGGCGCGACGTGGCAGTGCGCGCATTCCCTACAGCCTATTATATATCTGCCTAACTCTCGCCTAACATTTGCGAACAATTATAATGACTTTGATCGTATATTTATTAAATATTTTCGCGTCTATTAATCATTCTGTGTATTAATCGTAGATGAAGGCAATGTTATGCGTATCAGTGGATTTTGTACTGCAAATTTGATGCCGTTGCTGACCGATGTTATAACAAAGGATAACGGTTATAACATGTTTGCTCAAACAGCTGCTGTCAAGAACATACGCCTAACAGCTGTCAGATCTTACCCGAAGTAAATATTACTATACAGAAGAACAGTAGAGATGATGTCTGCTCTAAAGCCACGCGTTGTCTACACCTCGGGGGCGGTGCTGCCTGACCAAATGTCCGGGGGACCACGACTCCCGGTCTCCGTCGAGGTCCGGAATGGCTTAATGGGTATGCGGTGCATAGAAATAGTCTCCGCCCATTCCCCCGGCCACTCGAACGACTCTGGAGACTCGGACAGCGATGAGTCCGGTTCGTCCGGGGGGACAGGGCAAGTAGTGGGGAGCGGAGAGGGAACGCGCAAAAGGCATCGACTCACAAATCTCTCACCTGAGGAGAAAATGATCAGACGGTAAAAAAATTTTTTTACGCGGCCCACGATTTTTGACTGAGTACATGTAGCTTACATTTTAACGTTAAACTAGGCTATGATAGTGTAGTTATTTTTTTTTTAGAAGTATAAATGAAAGGTTGTTCTTTTTGTTGTTGCTTAAATCGTAATTCTGGCATTGTTGATAAATAGCTAAATTACCAATATAGAAATAGAGTCACATAATGTTATATTGGTTGCTGAAATTTGTAAAAAAAAAAAAGCGGTTGAACTTGCTCTATCGGGGGAAAATTTTGATGATGGTTATATCAATTTTTCAATACAATATGTAGTTGCAAATAACTTATCAATATAGTGAGGAACATTGCAAAAACGTAAGTTGATAATATCGTTTTGTCTGTGTAATCCAGCCCATGTAATGTATTACGCAGATCTATGTACAATATTATATTTTTCTTATTTTTAACTGTTAGGAAGCTAAAGAACAGAGTGGCCGCTCAGACGGCGCGCGATCGTAAGAAGCTCAAGATGTCGGAGCTGGAAGAAGCCCTCGCCATCATGGAAACGGAAAATCGGCGGCTCCTAGCCGAAAACGCCCTCCTAAAAAAATCCTCTGGGTCCCTATCAGCGGAAAACCAAGCCCTAAAGGATCGCCTTGTCCCCCATTCTGTCCCCACCGCCCCCACCACCACCACCACACCTCGAGTCGTAGTCACCCCCCGAAGAAGAATCGTGCCCGCCACTAAACCCACATCGGATAATAATCCGATGCCGGTTGCGTCTAAGGGATCGACACTTGTTCCGGTTACAGTGGAGGCGGAGTTGGGAGTTGTCACTCCCTCTACAGGGGCGGAGTCAGGAGTTGTCACTCTCCCTAGGGGGGCGGAGTCGGGTGTTAACCCCACCTCTAGGGTGGTGGAGTCAGTGGTTGTCGTCACCGGAAGGTCGTGCGAGGTGAAGCGCGAGTCAGCAGCACTCACGTCGGGTCCTCAGCAGAAGGAACTCTTCGCTCGCACGCTCGTCGCGCTGATGACGGTCCACTGCATCACAGCCTTCGCGCTCGCGCTGAGGTACTGGGCCCCCTCTCCAGTAGTCATTGTTGTAGACTGTAGTCTGGGATGTTTCAGTAGACATATTGACTACTTAATTGAATTTTTACTAGTTAAGCTGTGTTGAAAAACAACAGAATATGAATTTGGATTATCAGCTGATGCTGAATTGCATAGGGTGATAATCGCAGTTCATATTCTGTTGTAATTCATTGTCCGCTCTGTGATCAAAAGGTCGCCTCATTAGATAATTAAATAACAAGTATTGCAGTCTAAAACTTTTTTAATGTATAAAGGCATAATTGCATTTTTATTGCTTTTAGCCATGGATTAATTATTTGCAGTCCAAATTAATCCAGAGTTAGCCATTATCTAGGGATTAATTATTTGACGAGTGATTGTTGATCGAGTTCTGATGATCTGTGGTATGTGTCAACAGCGCGATGCGCTACTTCAGTTTCTGGACGGGTTCCATGCCGACCTCGCTCCAGTCGACCACCCCACCCCCGTCGTTATCATTGACGACGACCTCGCTGACCCCCCGCGCTCCGCCGCCCAGCCCCCCGGCGCTGCCGCCCTGGTGGGGTGCGCACCAGCGCGGCTGGAACCCTTCGATGGAGTTGTGAGGTTTGACCACATGTACTACCGACAGGCGTCCAGCGGCGGCAGCGGAGTGGTGAGCGATGATGTGACGATGGAGTTGTACGAGGAGGAGGTGGCGCCGGTGGGCGCGTATGTGGAGCCTGTCGATGACCAATCGGTGGATGCCGAGGGTTTGTGTGACCAATCAGAAGTCTCGGTTAGTGACCAATCAGAGGTCTCGGTGGGTGACCAATCGGATGTTGAGTGTGTTGATGATCGCATCGATGTTTTGTCTGATTCGCTGAGCCTTGCGCCTTTCACTGCTCAAGATCTCGAGCGCCTCACCGATTGTCTTGGCAACTGCTTCGACTCGCTCATCAACGCAGCGGACATTTCCCCCACGGCATCTGGTCACGACGATCTCGACCCGAGCTACTTATCGACCAATGACGCGATGCCGTTCGCGCTGGAGTCATCGTGTTTTGTGTTTGACTCCGATAACATTTCAGTAAATCCATCGAACTCTACGGGGGATGAATACCAGAAATCCAGAGACTCTATTATGCCTCGCCGGGCCAGGCAAGGACTCTTGATGCCTGCTTGGAATGAGGGGAAGGAATCCGAGCCAGGCCTGATGACTCCTCTGTGGGGAGAAGGTGACAGCCAGCTGTTTCCTCCTCTTTGTGATGCAGAACAGAACCTCTCGACGCCCGTATGGGAGTTGCCGCTGTGTGCGCCGCTGTGGGAGACCAACACCAGCATCGCGGACCTCATCGGTGGCGCGTCTATGAAGAGTCAGACCGCTCCACCGGCGAAGTCTCCTGTTGGTTGTTTGTCCCCCTCGGCTGCGTCGTCGTCCGGGTGCGAGAGTGACTTTGCGTCGACATGCGGTGAAGAACGGTTTTCGTTTTCATATGATGATGAACCGTTCAGGTTCTCGGAGGACGCGGGGGTTTTGGATTTCTGTGATGAGCCGTTCACTGAACTCTTTCCTGCATTGTATTGATACTAACTGTGAGGCAGGGGTGAATGGTTTAATTCCTGTTTGACAGTGTTGCTGTTTGCATGTAATTTGCTGCCAGATTATCTTGTTATAAATTTCATTTTAGAAAGTCATATTTTGAAATTAATAAAAATTACTTGTCTGCTGAACATGGCAGCCAAGGAGTTAAGTGAATGTGTTCATGATATGACATGCTTTGCTGTTGTAAATGCTTTGTCTTCTATTAAAAAGTTACGGCATCATTGATTCAAGGATCGTTTCCATAAATGGACCTTGTTAACGATTCCTTGTTAGTTGATGGACAGAATTTGTTTATCGGCAGCGTATATATTGTTTAAAAGTTAGAGATTTAATTGATGTTGTTTTGTGAATTACTCTCTGTACAGTTGATGGATTTACTGAATAAAGGAGTTGAAACGCGTGCTCGACTTGATGTTAAATTCTCACTTTCAATTTTTCAGAGCAAAATTTCCAGAACCGTAGTAGCTTGTAGATATGCTGGCGTATTTCTGCCTTCAATATAGTTTCTAAATATAAGCCTAGTCCAAAATGCGTTGACGCTTAAAGCCCAAGTGCACAACAAGCCGCAACAAAGTGACTACTATTTCATGGTTTACAAGCGCATGCCATCCACGACTATCACATAAAGTATATCATGTACATTCAACGACGAACAATAACAATTATAATAGGATCTGATACAAACTAATAAAATAGGTAATCTAACAACGACCAACCATTATCATTCTGAGCGAAATCAATAAACCTTCGTAAAATGTAGTTTGTCTCACCGGACTGGCTGCGCTGAAGCAGCAAGTTGAGCAAGGGTCGCGGGGGATTTTGGGCATTAAAAATGTATATTGTCCCCAAAACGAATGTTATGGACACATTCTCAAGTCAGTATTGTACATTCGCACTACTCGATAGCTTATTCCAATCATTTGCTATAATCATTTGCTCCACGTATTGTATGCCAAGTATACTAAATCATAAGTTAAGAAAAACCGAAAACGAAATGTAATTGATTTAAAGTAAGCTGCACAATGCTATAGAAGAAAAGACTGACGCTAACACAGACACATACGCTTTCAGTTTCACTGTTCAACTTTCAAGCTCAAAATATTCTAGGCAAAAAAACTTGATCTTGTACTCGGCCCCAAATCATACAGGCCCAAGTGGCATACTATGCAGTTATTTTAACTATCATTAATTCAAATTGCCATCCTATTGCCTGGGCTTTAGATCAATTGCTTGTTCCCCGACTTGCAGGGGACAATCATCACACACTTCGTGCACATTTATTGGGCTGCACCCACACTGCGCTCTAATTGGTTGCCGCCGGTCCATCGGTCGCGTCGTAGAACACCTCCGCCGCCGCTGCGTCCTCATTGGCCCTGTTGAGCGCCATGCGTCTCCTTCGCCTCTCCTCCAGCGTCATATTCCCCATCGACACCGGCGCCCCCAGGTCCCCCCCTCCCCCCTCTTCGCCCCCCGTGCCCCCCGCATACTGCGCCCGGTCCCTCCTCAGCCTGCGACGCACCGCCCCCGGCGGATCGTCCCCCCCCCCGGCCCCAGCGTCACTGTCACTGCCCCCGGGGGGCGGTGGTTTTGTAACAGCGCCCTCGATTTTCCCAGCACCCCCGATGACGCCCGAAACGATGGTGATGCCGCCCCTGCCCCGCACGACCACGCCCGGGTGGCTAACGGTCTGCAATGCTGCCCCTGCCCCTGCCCCAGCTACTACCCCAGCCCCTGCAGGGGGCACAGACAGAGTAGTGTTGACAAATTTGTTTTCCATGCGGATGACGTCCATCATCGTCCCACGCTGGGACGGCAAGCTTACTCCGGCGTCCGCGGTAAACACGTCGGATCTAGTGTCCGTCTGTACAGCGGTGTCTGCCGTGGCCGACCGCTCGCTGCTGCTGGAGGCCTCACTCGTGTCCTCCTCCGACGTCGTGGTGGTGGAGGAGGAAGACTCGCTCGAGTCCCCGGAGCTTCTCCGCAACCGGTCAAGGTCCACGACTTTGAACGCGACCTTCGGAGGATTTCTCGTCGCTCCCGCCGCCGCTGCGCTATCACTATCCTGTTTTACGCCACTGACTGTCGAAGACGAAGTTGTCGCAGGCTTTGTTGTACGAGCTGCTGTGACGATCGGCTTGGTGACGTCACCGGTCGTTTCGCGCAGAAACCCAAGGTCCGCCGAGCCAGCAACGAATTCGACGACCTTAGTTAAGTCAAGTCAAATTTATTTGCAGGGAAAAGCACACCAACCACAAGCAACAAAAATAATAAAATAATGGAGAAGCTATTATAACTATGAATAAATTGCTGGGTCTATTACTCTTGCACGCTATCAGAGAAGCCAATTTATTGCTGTTCAATGCGCTTGCCAGTTGCCACCTATAGGACACATAAAGTTGTGAAAAGAATAAATCAGAACGCGACACAGTAATGTGACAAGAGAATTTAGAATACAGTGTAAAATAAATTGAAATAAAAATTAGCATAAAATACACATAGGCCTGTGATATAATGATGTATATTGTACCTTGTTGATGGTGGCGGGTAGCTTGCTGGAGGCGGTGCTGTCCTCACTGAGCAGCCTCAGCTTGTCCTGCACATCCTTCTTGAGCAGCAGCAGCTCGATGTCCTGACCGTTGAGCACAAGGTGCGTGAGCGAGCACGTCGACTGCAAGTTCTCTTTCTGCACAACACAACCGCCCGTCTCCTCTCGTCTACTACAGCTGTAAACGATAATTGATTTTAAGTCTCGACCTTGTCTCTATGAAAGACTGTAAAACATGAAATTTTTGCGTGCATGTAGTTTTGGCCTATTTCTCAAATTGGACAAATTTGTCAACGTTATCTGCACCAAAATAAAGCTGCAATAGCCATTTGTAACAAGCAAACTTCAAAAACGCATAAATTAACTGAAGCTAAATTTCTGAGAACCAAAACCTCCAAAATAACAAGCAGCTAAAATTTCGTCTTTTAGAGTATCACCTGTGAGAGCCTGCTAAACGCATTAGCCTACCTTCCATTCTAGGTTATAATAGTCAAAATTCTATGGCCCTCCAACTCACTAGGTGTCTGAGTTCCTTGCGCCTGTCCGCGCTGTCGAGACACTCCTGCCCGTAGACGCCCCTCAGCTCGTCCACCAGCTCCCTCTCTCGAGTGCGTATCTGTGTGACAAGCTGCAGCGCGCTTTCGTGGATGCGCGCCTCTACGCCGCGCATAAGGTCCTCGCAGCGCGCTAGCGCGTCAATCTGAGCGTCAAACTGTGCGACTTTCTCGTCGCAGCGCGCGAGCAGTCTATGCACACAACGAAAGAAAAATAATAGCGAAACAGACTCTAAACTCAGTATCGTTATTATTATTGGTGCAAACGTTTTGCTCTGGAGCGATTGGCCCTCAATCCCTGGTGGTGAAATTAGAGTGCCCTTGAAACATACATTTTACTATTATTGTTATTTACTATCGCAGCGTGGTAAAAGACTGCAACAACATGAGTTAAGATTTGAACGCTTGAAGGCGCCATTAAGGACTTACGTGAAGTTGTCAAAGCACAATACTTATTAACAAAAGTACGGTTTGCATCATCTCGCACGTAGGCCTAGACATACTGGATCACCAGTCATTCGCACATTTTACTTAAGTTATATCTTGTTGCTAGAAAAAATTCTAAACCGCATGATATCGTTTTATATACTAGCAACGATAAGCCGCAGTTTGTCTTAGCGTAGAAGCTTTCTTTATTATTATTCTTGCAGTATAGAGTTCTATCGCAGCCGTAGCGTATGCATCCTTTAGCATTAGAAGAACTGCAGCGGGTGGGCACACATTACCCCTCGATGGTGTCCTTGTACTTGAGGACTGCGTCAGAGAACTGTGTGATCTCGTGGTCCTTGTGCGCGATGAACGTGCAGAGCACACACACGCACGCGTCGCACTTCTCGCAGTAGAACCGCACCACCTCATCCTGAGTGCAGGACAGCTAGCAGTCTAATCCAATGTTTCTTAGGCCCAGTTGCTCAATCGAGAGTTATTTGGTTTTAAATATCCACAGAATAAAAATAACATCACGATCCAATTAGATCTTGCAAATTAGATCGGAGATATTCAAATAACTCGCCAATATTGGAGAGTTACTCAAATAATGCGAGATCATTCAAAAACTCTCTATTGAACAACTAGGCTTTAGACAGAGTTTGTTCAAGCTACAATGTTAAATAATGATAATTGTCCAAATTCCCCAGCGTGCACCATTACTTTAACAATCCCAACATATCCCAAATTTGAGGATATATTTACATTAAAATTGACCCCCTCAAAACCTTATTTTTCGCACTAACGTTTTTCACACACCCCCAGATTTCATCTACACCCCAAGCACAAAATTCTGTTTATTAGCCTGCACTTGCTAAATCTCTGCTGTGTTATACAATATTGCCCAGCTGAGCAAAAATGTTATGCGTTTCACTATAGAAAGTGGCAGCTTAGAATTAATTAACGAGACTCATTAATTAAGCAGACCTTGTGCTCCTTGCACTCGATGTCCTTCTCGATGTCGATATCAAAGACAGAGTGCGCGCTCGTCACCTGCGTGTCCCTGTGCACCAGCACACACCCCGTGCACAACAGCTTGGCGCAGTCCACACACTTGGACGTCGCCTCCCTGTGCTTCCTACTCACAGTCCTACATACGTCGCACACAGGATACGCAGCCGAGGGTCTCTGCCTCCCAACCACCGCCGTCAAACTCGACACCAGCCAACTATCGGGTAACTTTCTCACGCCCCCCGTCGGCAGGGGGGTCCTCTTTCGACAGAGGGGGCAGGAGACCTCCCTGTAGTCACTGTACTTGCGATAAGAAGGCTCGGCGTCCATGTGGGACTCAATGCAGCGCTCGCAGAACGTGTGCAGACACTCGAGACTCTTCGGGTCCGTGTAGGGCTCGAGGCAGATCTTGCAGACGAGGAACTCGTCGCGGATCTGGCGAGCAAGGCGCGCCCCGGGGGCCGAGGAGGTCCCGAAGACGCGGTCTTCCTCGGAGACGCCCGCCGCGCCCCAGCCCCCGCCGCCGGGCGAGGAGGGCTGGTAGGGGCTGGGCGTGCGACCGTCCGTAGTCGCCTGTTGGTAGAGAGAAAATATTTGTCGGTAGATATAAGAGATTTTACAATAGATCATTGGGAGCAATCATTCTCATTAGCTCAACTATAGCGTACAGGTTAAGTTAATTGCCTATTGGCGAGTTGAAATTCGGAATGCAAGAAGGCAGCAAAGTTTATAGACCTTACTAAACTAATAAAAATTATAAATGACATGCTTACTTAAATTAATATAACCCCTATTGTGTTATTTTAAAAGTTGCCAAAGCCTGTGGGAAAGATAGGGATCAAAATTTGAAGCAGTTTGGGGCGCACGTAGTATAGGTCTATCATTCTTGATATCTGTAAAAAATGGAAGGAGATAAATCGATTAATTTGCACTTTCTTAATCATCCAAAATTGACCAACAGCTTACTGATAGCTTGGCCTATTGGCGCCTTAATTACAACCTTCACAAATTTGCATTATACACACATGCAGCGTCAGGCGCTCCAACATGCTGAATCGAAGCAAGCATATACTCAACAGTTCTGTTCGACTTGGGGCAAACGCCGCCATTTTGATTTTTAGACCGGGAAGTGACATCAAGCGGAACCTAGCAATATATGCAGCAGACAAGCTGAGCTCTCACCTTCGGTTTGAGTGAGGCGTAGCGCGCACGTCGCCTCGCGAACAGCTGCTCGTCGTTGTGTGACGTCACGGACTCCTCAGAGGTGGCGCGGACCGCCCGGGCGGGCCGCGACGCCCCCTCCCCCTCCCCCCACCCCTCGCTCGCAGCCCCACCACTCTGACCTCCGCCTCCACCCCCGTTGGAACGGGCTGACATGTCTCTCAAGTAGCCTTATTGTGACGAAGGTATGATGAATCTAGATAGGCCATCGGTCACATGTCTCTGGGAGTAAAGTTTAGTTGATGAACATCACGTTGTCGCTGGTGGAGAAAATAAACAATAATGCTTATTAAAATTACTTCGTAACCTATTTTAGACAGCCTACTCCGCAGCAAGCCTACGCTACTTTTGTTGCTAGCATAGCTAACTGCATGTCTACGGCATTATCCATTCCGTTTTGTTTACTGCGTTGTTAAATAACGTCTACTCACACGTAGGCAGATGTACGCCTAAGTTACTTGTAAGCAATATTTTGTCTCTAATCCATGCTATTTCCGATACACTTCTGCTAGTAAATAATAATGCAAATTATCAAATTTTTCATGATTTCGTTTCGAGATTTCTACGACTAGTAATAGGCTAATTAAAATTTTAATCCGCGAATTCCATTGAAGGCATGTTTATAGACCAGGCTATGGGGAAGCATATACTGCCCCTCGGAAAAAAATTTATAGGGGCATTAGCCCCTTGAATTTACAAGGGCAATCTATGTTATAACATACAGATTTCTTTAGGCCTTTTTTCCTGTTCCCCTCCCAATTGGCAGTCCTCACAACGAGGCGCTCAGCCGCCGGTCAGTAGGTCGATTTGTGTGACAATATTGTCGTTGTATATTATCCGGATTGTCTCGTTAAAAGAACCGACTACTCTCATTCACCGACCCCGGAAGGATGATAGGCGAGTTGGCCTCTGGTAAGTCCGAGAAATGAATCTCTAATCAGCAACTCGGGGAATCGAACGCGGGTCGCCTACGTGGTAAGCGGCTACCATACCGCTACACCACCAAGACTTTCTTTAGGCTATTGACAATGATCTACACGTAGGCCGATGGGCAGCTGCGTGCGGCTCTGCTACATCGCTACGCTAGGCTTTCCGCGCTCTGCGCACGTACGCAATAACTACAGGGTGTAGCAGAGATTTTAATTTTCGGGGGCATTTGGGAGCTTGTGCCGTCTTAGTTTTGGAGGGCTTGCAGTGAGCTAGGCTGTCACACCATGAAATCATTTTTTAATGTGGAGGTGAGGGGCATAAGCTCCCCATGCTCTTCTGTTGCCCCGTTCTTGAAACATAACGGTGTAGCATGCGGATCTGGGCGGAATGCTGGCGGGAAGAAAGATCGCTGGGGCAACAGCCGACCGGAGCCATGGGCCTCGGGTAGACCTGGGGGGGGGGAGCGCAGGGTGAGGGGGGGCTGAGGGGCAACTCAGCCCTCTCGAAATGTCGAACAATGGTGCACCATAAGAGTGATATCAGTTTTCTAAATGTCGCCTGAATTTTGAGCTTTGTTTATTCTTACACGTTAGCGGGCACACACCTCCCCCATTCTCCCTGCGGTCAGACAGTCGACCAATCCCCGCAGAAATGAAATCCAACGTTCGCGCCAGTGGCAGGTTTAGGCCCAGTGGCAGGCCTGCAAGTCTGTCGGCGGCGCCTCCAATCGGCTCTACTCAACACGCTAATTCCTAGCAAATGGAAGATCAGATGTGCCTAAAGGCCTGTAGTGTACATCTACCGCACGCTCTGCTGCAAGGAACTGCGTCACGAAACATTGACTAGCCTGCAGCCGCGCCCAACTGTAGCCGTACGATGTACTGGTTACACAATGTCATACACGCGTTAGAGCGCTTATCGAATAGACCTGCATGTAGGCCTACGAACTGATGAAATCGAGTCGGAATGGCGCGCTCCGGCGAATCATGTTTTTAGAAAAAACTTTATTTGATGCGGGAAATGTGTGGGAACCGTGCATGGGTATAACGTGTACGTGTTCCTACTGCCAAGCCGCCTTACACAAATTATCGGCTGGCCTAAGTAGCCCGTGATGTCAAACTGACAAACTTGTCACGCCCATCGATCCACGCAGCCCACTGCCACTTGAAGACAGGTTAAAGTTCTGCCCAACAGCGTCGAAATTCTCTCGAATATCCTGCAGGCCTGCTTCTCAATTTTAACTATAAGACATTTTAGCTTATAGGCTATGAAGCTCACTGTTGAAGCGATAGATCGGGTAAGATCTTCCATCCTATAAACGTAGCTTAAAGACGGTCATGTGGCCCAAACTGCAGCCTATATCCATAGAATCACGATGATCGCACGGTGCGAACTTTTCTTTACAAATCTCAGTCTCTGTGAAGGATCACAACGTTCAACGCATTCGCTAGTTGGCTAACACGTATCATCTGCAGCACGGCATTGTACGAAGATACAAAAATGCTACAATTCCAACTAGCCTACATGACTTTGTATAGTCTTGCATGAAACTCCAAAATGTTACAATGCAAGCTACATGACATTGCAGCATAGACGTCAACACTCTACACGTAGGCATACGTTGTACACTATCTTATGCGTTGGTTACGATATACTCTAACAGATGCAAAAATTACAAATAGCTCCTAATGATTTTTTTCCATTATTTCTATCAGTTACCGCGAGCAAACAGGCTACGATCCAATGTAACTATGGCCTACAACCGATTCCCCGAAAGACTATGATAAGTTTAAAATATGAATTTGTTGCATTATAACTTAATATTTGTGTAGATTTTGTGCCTCGGAGAGAACATACAGGCCTAAGAGTTTTTCCTAAGTTTTTATATTTATTTCGAACATTTTGACGCTTTTAACCGGATAAAACCTGTTGCTAGTCTAGTATAGCCTTGGCCTCACCCAACATTTCAACAAGTTACTGGTCCGGATAGTGCAAACGTATAGTGCGAGTTCAATCACACGAAAGCCTTGACGGCGTGACGCTCTAGCCCCCCTCCCCCCCCCCCGGCCCCCCACTGCAACAGCGGTAGCCTCCTCTTTCTCACGC
>JAQIWG010006768.1:0-12987 GCA_034695025.1 Chamaedrilus cognettii | reverse complement strand
CCGCCATCCCCCGTCCATGAGTACCTGCAATGAAAATCTTAATCCTCTCTTGTGACTTTTTCACAAATCCGATACCTGCCTTCTAATGAAAATTGTATTATATTTTTGTTGACGTTTTTCATTCGACTGTGCTTGAAATTCTTACATTTCATACAATGAACCAGTGTTCACACTAAGGTATAACACTAAATTCAGTGTTCATGCTAGGCGCCGGATCGCGGTTATCTCCCCTCCTTACCTGAGAATGAAAATTTCCTTTTTAAGGTTATTATCCAGGAACACCCGGCACTGTATTTTAATGATGCTATTTTCAATGATCGTATTTCACCCGCGAGCGGCGCACGATTCCCCTCCGTACAAAGGGCTCATCGAATTCTGCCGTTAACCGCACGATACGACCGGGGGGTTGTCGCGATGCACTTAATAAGCCGAGCAAGTGTTCCCCCAAGGACCGGGCCTGACCGGACAGGCTGGGTCGGGCCGGGCCGGGCCGGGCCGGGCCGGACCGGGCGCTGCAGCGTCCGCCGCTAACGTGGGCGATGAGAATGGACGACTCCCTTCAGGCGCCGACTGGGGCATCGGAGGCGATTTAGTATTAAATCTGGCTATGAAGAACTGGGGTTTAAAAAGTTACTCCTGCAAGTCGGGAAACAAAGAATAGACTTGCAGCCCAGAGCTCCCCGGACGAATAGTAAAAGGTGATTGAGGAAGGGGGAGCGGTTCTGTGGCGGCTCTCTTGTGCAGAATCGGATTGTAATAGTCTTCGCTACTCACAGACGGTCCCTAAAAAATTAGTAAACAACAACGAAGAAAATTGAGTTTACAGAATTTTTTAATAGTTATTTTTGAAACAACATATATAATTATATTACATTTTCTATATTTGTTTATTTAATCCACCAGAACTATCATCCGCGACAATCTGCCGATGCTATGCGCACGGGGCATGGAGCATGGGGCATGGAGCACGGGGCATGGAGCACGGGGCATGGAGCATGGGGCATGGAGCACGGGCCTCTTCCTTACTAGTGATTACGATGTTTGACAGATAAAATATTGTAGGCGTCCCATGATGCATGTTCACCTTGAGGAATGATAAGAAACTATACATCTTCCTCTTTAAATCATTTGTCGCGTCATTCTTTATTTTGTTCATACGTGTAACTGTAGACATTGGTGTAAGTCCGCAACGTTAGTCTCGAGCTCGAGAGCGTTAATACGCGGTCGTTTGTCTGCTTGACTGAATCTCATTGTATCGACTGTCTCATATGATAAGCGCGATGAGCAATATGTAATGAATGCGGCGATTAGGGGAGGGGGCTAAATAAATGGGAAACATAGGCTCCCGCTCATCTCCACAACCGTTCATGGGTTGAGGGGCGGATTCTGAGGTTTTGATAGAACGTTGAGACATTTTGGAATAGAAGCGAAACTCCTGTAGAAAACTGGCGAGCCGGGTAGGGCAGTATTTAATCTGGGTTCTTTTATGACGTCATATTTGGGACAAAAATGCCATTTTTGGACATTCACAATTTATAACTCCACGTAGTTATTTTCAGTCCCCGAAAGAAAGAGGTTTTTTCCTTTCCATGTATAGCACTTGCGAGCGGCGGGGGGGAGGAGGGGGTGATGAGTGGAGGGATAACGATTTTTGCCCTCTTGTGCAGAACTCACTACCAGGAAGACGGAGGGCTCTAATACGGGCAGAGTTTTTTTCGAAATTCAATCCCAATGTAATCAATTCCGTAATGTACAACTCCACAAGTTGGTTCAAAAGTCACCCTTTCGAAAACTTACGAGGTCAAACCAAAAACTTATCTCTTCCGTTAACTTACTATGTCAAAAACAAAGTTTTTTCTTTCCTGAGGCCGTTCTCAGCCGTATTGTTCATGTATGATCTCAGGGATATTTGAGCACGGTGGCTCAGTCAACTAAGGCACTGGTCTCAGCTGTCTGCCATCCGCGAGGTCCTGGATTGAAGACCCAGATTATGATGTCACAAGTTTGTCCATTGCAGTATCTGTTTACATGATCACACCACTTAGCAAGTAGGCCTGGATCAGCCTAAATGTACGTTTGCATGATTTGCATGATTCTAAATTTATGGAAGTCAATGCCATTCACCTAATTAGACTAATAAGCCAAAAGCCGATTATATGCAATTGATAGAATGATAGCCTTTTTCCTACTTTAGTAGCCTAATTAGTATGCAAATAATGCGAATAGCAAATATATGGTCATATTTTGTTCCGTTAAAAAGTAATTAGTAATTAAATACAAAGTAATTAAAATACTATTAAGTAATTAGTAATTTGTTTTAAAATTACTTTCCAAGTAATTAACTTTAAAAAGTAATTAAATTACATTTCTGAAAGTAATTAGTAATTGGTAATTAATATGCTTTTAAAAAGTATTTTATACAACGCTAGTAACGAAATATAGTCCAATCAATTATCTCCATTGAAGTATTCATTGTTGTGTTGGATGCGGTACTTCGTTCGGTTGATGTCGTTGTACTATTTGAATTGTTCTCTGTACTACACTGCTTGTGTGAAATAAAGATCTATATAGTCTTTCAGCCTCCTTCCTGCAGCAATTTGTGAAGTTGTACATTACGGAATTGATTACGGGTGAAAGAAATCTGATGTAGTTATATCGAAAAATGTGAAGGAATTGAGAAATGTGAAGAAATCGGAAAATGTGAAGGTATCGGAAAATGGGAAGTTATAAATCGGGGAAATAGGGACTATAAAATCGAGCATCGCGTAGTATATAAAGTTAAAATTGTGTTCCTTTAAATGGCTTAAATGAATTTTAATAAATAAAATTTAATTGTTCTGCTTTGTATTGCTTTGTAATGCTGTATGCATTGTTCAAAATATGAATGGCAGTCTATTTCTACAGCTTTCTGCAATGCAAAATGGGTTAACCGCCGAAACCAGCAACGTACAACGTATTGCCATTTAGCGAAATTAGCAATAAGTTAAGCTGACAATTTTAACATTTCACAAGGTCAAATCTATTAGTATTCGGAGAGTGAAAGTAATAAGAACTTTTGAATTACTTAATTACTAATTTCTTTCTGAAAGTATTTTAATTACTTGCTTTAAGTAAATTACTTGTGAAGTAATTAAAATACAAGTATAATTACTTCATAAGTAATTGAATTTGTATTTCAATTACATGTAATTTAATTACTATACAACACTGTTCGTTACATGTTCAAATACTTCCGATTATCCATATTTCTAGAATCGCAGTATACATGCACATGTAGCACCGGGGGGGATTTATACTTTTGGAAAATGGAGTCAGGTCATGCAGGGCATTGAAGAAAACGGAGCGCGGTTATGACCCCTCTGAACCCCCTGGATCCGTCACGGACGAAGTTGTCTTCCAATTGCAAAGAACGTTCGACGGCGTATATCGTAGATCTTATCGCTAATCCTGTCTCGTTAACGTTTCAGCCGCAGTTGCTTTCGCTGCAACTGTTCAGCTTGTTTGGCGCTGGCATTTTTGCTCAGACAATGTAAACTAAGCTTGACTTCAAAGGCCATTGTGCCATTGTGACATTGTGACTTTCGACGATAAATTTATTCATGAATAGTGCTCAAGATTTTTTATTTTAACTTCACCCCCCCCCCTCCCCCCCCCCCCGTAAGCTGGGGAACAAAGAATTGGCTTGCAGCCCAGAGCTCCTCTGGCGAGTGGTAAGAAGCGAAGAAGCGATTAAAGAAGGGGGAGCTGTTCTGTGCCGGCTCTCTTGTACAGAACTGGACTGTACATAGCCATGTGCTACACACAAACGTGCTACACACAAACTACAAACTACAAAAACTACCAAAAAATGAAATTGTACGCCAACATCAATTGATTCGGATTTTGGAAGTAGTGGAGGCCGAATTAATCGCATTTTTGTCGTCAATTCTGTTAATATACACGCGGCTTAGATCTTTGCGCTCTGACGAAGACTGCATGAGCTGAAATTTTACTGCCAGATGCCCTTCCTGACGTCAACCAAATAAATGATTATCTGGAACGGGGTTAACAACGTAAATGTACATGTAGCTGCTGTAGCGACAAGTGCGTTTAACAGCAGCATTGCTGAATGGCGTGTGACACCATGGTTGCATAGTTGCCGGCGCGGGGATTTGAACCCATGGCATGCAAGTCTCTGGAGTTCACGTCAACGCCTCAGCCACTACACCACAGCCGCGACTCGCTGTGGTTTACATGTAGTAGTAGCGGAAGCAGTGTACATGTATGCTAACCTTTGTATCCACCAGTGCATCGCAGCATAGTAACGAGTATACTTGAGTCAGGTCTCTTGGCTCGGGAATGCAAGCATGCAGCATCGGCTGGTTTCTGACGAGCCTGGTTGCATTTGGGTATTCGTTTCTTGTCAATATTAGAAATGCACGACCTTGCACATGTGCACTGGGACGCTAAAATGTACTATAGTATTTTATGTTTGCTATGCATTTGCTATTATCCAATTACGATAGATGCAAAGCACTGTTACAATTGCGTTATTTAATTGGTACTTTTCGAGAAACAATGCTTATATCCGCCATGCAAGGTACATATGTTTGAATGCGAGGTATATGTTTGAATTTTTACATATAGGCCATGCACTCGGTAGACAAACTGCTTTTCGAGAATGAATGCTTAAATCCGCCGTGCAAGGTACGTGTATTTAAGCTATTGCACAAGCATATGTTTATTGCGTCGACGTTGATACATTGATTAATTACCAGTGTTAGCGACAGCACTAGTGATATTCATCTCAGCTTGGTGTGCCCAGTAAACGAGAACCATAAATTTTCCCAGAAGGCCCAGTGTGGGTCTATATCGAGTAGTGGGCCGATATAGATTATCATTCTGATAAGGGGCCGCGGGTGGCTATCTCTGTGATATCTGACGCAAACGCGTCGTCCACACGGAGCCTGCAGCCTCCCGCCTATCAGCGCCCGCGTGACGCTAAGCGACGTGACAAACGGTGCGTAAAGGTGGTTTCATATTGAGTCGTCACGCTGTCTTCCCAGAAGCGTTCTTCCAGCGAGACACTCTGAACCCGGTTGCAATATATATCTGATGCGGACAAGTCGTCTTCAGCGATGACGTGTCATCCCGGAAGACGCGTCTGGGCGCACGCGTCGTCCCAGGAGCCCTAGCTGTTTTGGCACAATACGCGTAATCGGGGCCGCCTTGCCGTGAAGACCCGTCTTCCCGCCCGGCCTGGCCTGCCCATATGACGTGACGCCACTTAATCTGTCAGCTCGTTTAGTTAATTAATCGATAAATATCAGACAACTTATGTGTTAATTAACATAGCGTGTACTGTAATTATAAATTAGGTTTTCTTAATAGTAAGTCTAATTTAGGCTGCATTGTAAATGCAAATTTTATTTTCTTTATAGTAATTACAAATTTCTTCCCGGGCGCATATCTACACGCAGTTATGCACCGTGTGTCCCCTCCCTAATGCTCCGATACCCCGCTGGCCGCACAACGCGTCCATTGAGTTAAAAGTCGGGCGCATTATCGAGTCCCTAGCGCCCGCGGTCCCCGCGCGCCGCGGAGCTTAGGTGCCGTTGGGCAGCCGTGGCGGCGCAGCACCGCGCCATTATAACGGCGATCGTAAGCCCGCTCGATATTGCAGTTTTATATCTCGTCGAGCGGCGACGCGTTGTGGTACCCCACGCGTCGGAAGGGTCACTGGCTAGACGGTGGTCGCTGGAGAAATACAATCTACGCGGTTGAGCTGCGTACAGGCCACGCCACAAGCCACGCCACAAGCCACGCCATAAGCCACGCCATAAGCCACGCCATAAGCCACGCCAGCCACGTCACAAGCTACGCCACAAGCCACGCCCATAAAGCGCAATATCCCTTGCGTGCATACTAACAAACTATTTTCATTTTAATTAACCCAAATTAGCCCTGGACTAAATTAACGTCTACATTAACCTCTAGATTAACCCTACAGTGACGCCGAACTAACCCTAAAATACTTAAAACATAATTGAGTTAAGTAAAGACGTTTGAAACAAATTACTGTTGGCAAAGAATTAGAATTGAATCTTTAATCTTTGGATTTGGTATACACAATCGCTATGTACCGTACAGCACTGCAGAACTGCAGAACTACCGAAATCTCACATTAACTCGCTTTTGTTGTAATGGTATAAGCCTGATGGCGAACACCTGTCCAGCATCAGTCACGTGTCATTCGCAGCTATGTGGGCGGGATTTGTATGAAGCTCAACCGCGCAGATTCAATATGCGCTCCAGCCGCTGCCTTCTAATGAAATGGGTCGCTATCGTGTCGCTGAAACCCGGCGCGATGTCGATTGGTGCTTTTCGTTACAAGTGGATATTGCGCCCGATGCGGTGGAGGCTTCGTTAGGATTCGTCTGCGTGCAGAACCACTGTATGTTGTCACGATCACGCTTTACACAAAATGTATGTTGGAATAACACTGACCAGTCCAAATGGTTCTAATGCTATATACATATCAATGAAATGCAATGACGCTGCCGCATCATATTAAATATATTGCTCATCACTATATTAGAGTGCACAGACGCGCATTGCTTTCTCCCAATGAGACTTGAGGATCGCGTGTATAGGAACAAAGACTAGTATAGCCTACTACAGGGATTTTCAACCTGTGTTTCGCGGAACACTGGTATACCGCGGCGAGTAGCCAAGTGTTCGCCAACCAACAGAAGGAATATTAAAAGTACTGATTCCAATTTTTTTTTAGCAAAACTCGTTCATAGTTGATCTTCTTCAGTAGGTCACCGAAGTGGCAATCCTCTTTATTACTTTGAGAATTTTTTTTCGCTCGCTTGCGTCGCGAAAGCACATTTTTATTCCCTATCGGCCAAGCTTCACGCGTGTCATTTATCAATACACCATTACCACCCGTAGTTAATTTTCACTTTGTCGATTCTCTCCTTCCTCCCCCCTCTCTCGAAACGTGACGTAGGCTTCTTCATGGTCGGGTCTTAATAAAGCATTCCTTTTCAAATGTTTGAGCAATCCTCGTTGTCAAACTCGCTGCCCCCATGGGGCGTATCGTGACTTGATGTTCCCCGACCTTCATTGCACAAATTAAGTGCTCCCCGTAACCGAAAAGGTTGAGAACCCCTGGCCTACTATACAGTGTAGAGTTCAGTGCATCGGGGCAAAGCAAAGAACCGCTCGTCCGTTTTTACCCTTGTAGTCGCATTTTAGGACTCGCCCGGGTGGTTTTGGATTTGCGGACCCATTTTCTATTTGCCCCGGCCGACAAGGGATACGAGCATGATTTCGTGACCGCACTAGTCACATGTAAAAATTCAGCATTTTGTGGCCATACAAATTTTTTACACGTTCAAGATTTCTAATATTTAGTACATCAACATCAAAGAATTCGCCAAAGACTTCTGTGCCAGACCTGGCAAGGGTCCTCACAATGTATGAGACCTGGCAAGGGTCTTCGCATTTGATTCCTTTCTTCTATCTCAGTTTTAGTCGTGTTGCAAGAAGTTTTATTTAGTATAGGAGACACACAGTGCAGTATTATGTTCATGGATAATGTAGCATGTGTAAATAATGTAACAACAGGCAGGTAGTATAGGATGTTGTCTGTTCAGATAGCAGCGCATTAATGCCCGCAGGCCACTCATACCTGGGTGTCCAGTCAGTTAAATGAACGTTGATGAATGAACGCCATCCGCGTGGGTCATCCGTGTAATTTGCCGATGTCTCCAGCAGACCATTACCGAAAGTCACCAAAAAATCACCAAAAAGTATCTAACCCTTTTACAATAACCAAATAATCGTAGGAGGATCACAGCCTTTCATTCGTCAAAACACTCCATATAAGCTTCAAGGCGGTGGTTAAACCAATTGTTTGAATTTTTTCTTTAAACGTTTCATAACTTTTCGACTAATTTTTTCTTAAATTTTTCGTATCTGTTGAGAATTGTCTCATAGGTTGAGAATTGTCTCAACTACATATCCAGAAAAGCCGAGTAAAAAAATTTTTTTACTCAGTTACCGCAAATGCACTAGAGGAGACTTTTTTATGACTCATTCTGTGTTGTACATGTAGATGTACATGTATATGTATGGCACAGTATGTCAGATCCCCCAAGAGGTTCCCGAACGCCGAAACAATCTTTAAAACCACTTTTATATTAGTGATACTGGTGTCTGTGTCGATCAGTCTATATCTCTCTATTGCTTCATAGCGTGTCATTGTCACCGCTCTCCCCTCCCGTGCGCTTTCTCTAACTCCCAGTGCTCGGCATGGCGTCACACAATAGTTACATTGGGGGGGGGGACAGAGTGGGGAAGGGACGCCGCTGGTGCTCGGGTCACTTTGCTCCTCGTCCTCGCTCGTTGCCGTTATCCCGCGATGATTACATTTCCGTCATGCGGCCTCCTCCCCCCTCGGTCACGCAATCCGTCTCTGCTCACTGCAGTCGCCGTCAACTCTGCGCCGAGACGTAGACAGCAAGGGGCTTGGAGGTACTTGAATTCCCTCAACTTGCGGCTAAGCCCCTCGCCTAATGTGATTTCTTACTAACTGAGGCTAGCTCCCCCCACGACAAACACAAATCGTGGTTACGGGTCTGGAATGCAGTTTGATCCTCTCCCGACAAAAATTTGCTCTTTGTTGTGCCTGTTGCATAGAGAGAATAGAGAGTTTAGCTTTTTAAAAACTTAGCTGAAGACGGAATTGACAATTAATTACGACTTGGCTTACATAAGCCCACTCGACATTTTCTCACTTACTTTCTTCTGCCACTCGCCTCTGAATAGCTCAAGAAGTCAATTTCAAAACTATCTGTGTGTGTAATAAATGTAGTCTAGCAATTAACAATATTATTGAACCTGAAAAATATACTTACTCATTATCATCCCCCCGTTTCATCATCATCCTTCCCCTTTTTTGTTTATTTTTTCGTTCTAGCACGCGTTGAATGTTTGCAGCCACGCGAACACCCGTCCTCACGTGCCCTGACCCTAAGAAGACACATTGGACGCTGATGGACCTTTATGCCGCATACAGTATAAAATCGTCGACAACATCCAACCAAGACTTCTACTCTTCCCTCTTCAGAGACAAATTCGGCGGTCCGCGCTTGACCCCCCTTCTCCCCTCTCAATCCAAATTCTCGTACGCGCTGCTGCTGACTAGTGGTGTCTGATCCAGTGCGCTATTAAATCACTCGTCCAGCGCTTACGCTCGCTGGTCGCCGCAAGGCAGCTTCGCAAAAGCACAAAACACGGTCCGCGCCGCGCGTTCATTCAGGTCCAAGAACAACACTGCTGGCTTCCGTGGTCAGCAATACGGCATTATATAGAGTATTTACAACTGAGCTAGGGCCCATTTGAACTATAAATATAGCTCAATACTGTAGACATTAAATTTTTACTGCATGTTATTTTGCCTATTTTGCTTCTACACCAATATATTTTGCTGCATTTTATTTTCGCGTTTTACAGGGCTGCCCAATACGTATAGCCTCTGCAATTTAATTTTGGCTGCATGTAATTTTCGTGGGCTTTGCTGATTCGCCAAATTCGCCAAAATGACATTCGCGTGAAATTGTCATGTTTTGCAGTGACCCTCACCGGTCAGCTAGTGCACTGCCAATGGTACGTCCGTGGCATCTGCCCTCTCCACACATGGCGTTCTTATGCCGTTCTCATCGTGTTTCAAAGCGTTTTTCTCTCCAGTAATTATTATCTATCATCCCAATTCGTTTCCGTCTTCTGTGTCCTCTTGTCCTCTTGACCTCTATTCCCCCCCCCCCCCATATTTTTCTCATCAATCCCTCTCCTTTGATTACTTTACGCCTCCTTTTTCATTTTTTTCCGTGCTCCTAAATTATTCAAACGGTGTGTTTCCTTGAAGTAATTAAGTACAACGTTCTAGGTAGAGCCAGGTGCGTGTTAGGGGCGCAGAAAAGGGAACGTGATTTGTTTATATCGCAGCCCCGCCTCCTCTCGTTATTTTAACCACAGTTCAACGATCTAGGACTATTTAAATAACTCCCCATATTGGCGTGTTATTCAAACAATCCTGGATCTAATTGGATCGTGACGTAATTTTTGTTCTAAGATAATTTAAAACCAAATAAAAGCGCCCGCACACCTTTCGGTCAAAATGAATGAAGTTTTGTCGTTAACGAGTCTGTATACTCGTAGATTACTATAGAACCGTACCGATATCCGCAGCAGATCTCCAAGGTGAACAGCCTCTAGAAGTAGAAAAATGGAGGTAAGGGAATTGATCAGCGCATGGTGTTAACCAGATATAATGTTGGCTATTAAACAGAAATACTGAATACGATATGCCTCATATAAAGTTAAATAAGGCCCTACACTGCAGGCCCATACAGCCATGCAATATGCACACTAGCCCTATAAGAGGCATGAAATAATACTTGTTTACATGGTGGGAGCCCACACACGCAGGTACGCTGTAGCGTTGCTGCTCGCTACTGGCGATCCGGCTAGGACACTGCTAAACAGCCCCTCTACTGTGGTGCCGCTACTGACGGTTCCGCTACTGACGGTTCCGCTACTGACGGTTCCGCTACTGACGGTCCCGCTACTGACGATCCCGATAGTGACGGTCCCGCTCCTCTCGGTCCCTCTGCTGACGATCCCGGTACTGACGGCCGGGTCACATATCCGCAACGATAAATTATCTCAAAAATTAAAGTAAATTTAAATCATAGCATCGTGAATTAATTGTATTGTGGTTTATGCCATCTCAAAAGCGTCAAGTCTCCTATAGACGAAAGCACAGCGCACGATGCACATGTACTGTACAATTTCTGATATAACTTTGTCGCCGTATTAGATTTCCGCTTGTACATGAAAGCGTACCTATAATTATACATGTACATCTAGGCTGCAGTGTAGTATGCACAGTATGCATGTATGTAGCCTGCAGCATAATCGAGAACAGTCCGCTGGATCTATTGATAGTTCGTCGAGATCGCAGAGGGTTTCATTGTTCTGTGTGGAATTAACGTCCTACGGTATATGAGATTACGTTAAGTCCGTACTGGGTTAGATGGAAATGTCGCTGTGCCAGCAGCTGCGCCATCTAGAGCGCACCACTATTGTTATACCGTATAGCTGCTGGCAAAACATGTTCTTCTTCAGACTTCTCTAATCAACTCGCGCAAGTAGGTAGGGCTTAAATTTTAAGGACCGTGTGTAGTATCAAAGACTATTACGGTCCGGTTCTGAGTAAGAGGGTTACCTCAGAACCGCTCCCCCGCTTTAGTCGCCTTTTACGACTCGCCCGGGAAGCTCTGGGCTGCAAGTCTATTCTTCGTTCCCCGACTTGCTGGGGTATCAACTCTCACCTTCTCTTCAAAGTCACCTTCATACCTCAGCACGCATCGGCAGGCAGCCTGTCACCGGCTATCAGTCCAGTTTTAGATTGCGACATTTTAGCAGTAACTGAGCTCGAGCCGATTGTATTGATCCAAGGTGCACAAAGGTGCACTTTGGCAAGGTGGTGTGGAGGCTTATTTGAAACCACGTCTCTTCAAATATATGACTGAAAAATGAAAGATATAATGCGTGACTACTTGTAAAGGTTTAAGTTAATAATTTGATTCAGTTTTGATCTTCGACCTCAGCCTCAGAATATCACGTTTAGGGTGATGTGAATGATCGAGGCACTTTGACGCATACATGTACATCTGCAGCCTATATGTTTGTATAAAATATTTGTATAAAGCATGTCTTTTGATCAAAACATAGCTTTCTTATGAATTTTGACAAAAATTCATGCTTTTAAATCAACCCTCTTATGTTCTTTACTTATGTTTTTATGGCGTAGCTTTGTACCACCTTTGCTTGCTTATAATTTCGTTTTTGCCTGTTATTTTTCTCACGCCTGAGCAATGTTTTCAACCTGTTATCTTCTTTGGCACAAAAATTTACCCAGTGTTCTGCTGTGTCGTTAAGCAACACACAACAAATAACTCTTCATAATTCCTTTTGCCAGGGATAAGTTTAGTAGGAGTAGTACTCAAAGAACCAGGTTTTTTGAAACTCTACTCGGATTTTTGGAGTGGCATTACTCGTCAAAATTGACGATGGTGGAGTAGGCCTACTCTAGGCCTACTCCTTTTTTGAAAGGTGTAGGAGTTCACTACTCCTGTTTTATAAGCGTAACGCTACTGCTATTTTGTAAGGGCTAACTGAACTCTGCCTGTGACAATTTATAGCTCTAATTATTATTTTTTGGTCTTCTTCATATTTTGAAGAGGGGTTAGTTTATGTCTAGATTTAGGATAGATTTTACTCATTTTTTTGGGCTAGGGCTAGAGTGTTGATGTGCTTACTATAAACTGCATTCAAAATCTAAGAATAGTGACAGCGGTGACTGCAATGCCCTTGCATGCCGGCCTGCAGACTGTTTTCCTCACTAAATCCCCTCCCCCCATCCAACATCCCGTCAGATTTCCTCACTAAATCCCCCTATCCCGGGATCGCGTCCCCGCCCCGCCCCTGTTGTAAACCCCGAAGCCCCGCTGACAGCGCGCGCTGTCCCCCTGTCATCCCCGTCAATGGGTTCCGCGCTTTTGATGGCGTCCGGACTCACGTTGTGGACGCACGCCAGAGATAATGAGATTTGGCCTCCGCTGACCTTTCGGGTGAAGCACCATTTTTGAATGGCGGGTCTCCTTGGTCAAGGCTTAGCACAGGCCTGAACTGGCCTGAAGAAAATTTTTAATTAAGCGAGGCCTACAATGTTCGTATTCACAGGACTGGTGAACCATGCGGCGCCCAAGACCTCTTTTGCGATAACCCATCCCCCCCCTTGCGTACACCAGACATTTCTGAAATTTTGAGCCAATATTCCTCCCGGGACATATTTAGATTGGGCCTAAGGGGTCGTCTATTTATTACGCCACCACTTTTTAGGGCATTTTAACCCTCCCCCCCCCGTCGCCA
>JAQIWG010006767.1:0-12987 GCA_034695025.1 Chamaedrilus cognettii | reverse complement strand
TTCTACAAGTCTCCATGTTAAAACGAATTGTTTGCTGTTTCTCATAAATTTTAGTATGTCAAAATCAACACTTTCCGGAACATGACATCGTCAGATTTTTCACTTCATATGCAATTATACTTATCAACTTACTGCGTCCAATTTCTAATTTTCAATGCTGATTCCATTCGTAACATTGCATATTTTTAAAGCAAAAAACCACCTATTTTTCCCCTTACTCGCGATAATGGCACGAAAAAGCACATGAGCCTCGAAAGAGCGTCGATTTCATCTGAATACTCGCGTCTACTGTAACATTGGTCCCACGTTAGTCCATCTGAAGTTCTGAACGTTAGTAACAGTTCTGTTCTAACCAGCACGTGCGCCCAGTAACATGACAGCGACGGTTGCCTACTGACGTTCACGACTAGCCGACATTGATGAAGTTCTGCCTACTCGCGCTCGTTACACGCAGCTGCTGGGCGCCGAAGCGATTTAAGTGATTTTTGAACGGTTCCGTCACTGCATGCCAATATTTCACGTTACTGGTACGCTATTATAGACTACACCCGTTAGCTCAAGATAGGCCCTCTCCATGACGGACTGGAAACGCTCAGTCAGGCCTTTTCGCAGGGTTTTATCTTTCGGGGGGTGTTTAAAAAAATGTTTTTCAGGATGTTTCAAAAAAGGCGTGCTTTAAACCAAGCACTAAAACTCACGACCGAGGGGAAGGGGGAGAGAGGATGCTGACGAATTTTTTTCACAAACTTTCAACTTTCGTAAACTACTTCTAATCTATTGGGAGCCCTTAATTGCCTCTTCACTGGGCCCCCCCCCTCATTTTCTGGCCTGCACAGTATTTTCAACAAACTTTATGACGCAGTAATGACTGCGTCATAAAGTTTGAGATAGTTATGAGGCAATAACCAAAGTTCTGTATAATATAGGCTGTCAAAAACACCCCCCAATGGGGTCGGAGGTTTAGCGGGGTGTCCATTCGTACTTTGGGGGGTTTTCCTCTCACTGGGGGGGTTCTGGGTAAATCACTGCGCTCAGTCGAAGTATTCAACTCATTCTAAGTAGTTTCTTGTTTTAGTTTGCCTGCAACGCCGTGTTCAATACATCGGTGCATTCTACATGTATGTGGTCAATATAGACTATGCCATCTCCTGGCTAAAAACCCATTGCTTCAAAACCGCTTTCTGCATGTAGTCTGCTGCACTTTCCCGCACCTACAATTTAAGCAAATTAGGTTTTTTCTATCTCCGTTTGCATGACATATTTGTTGGTGCGTTACCAGTGCAATATACATAGGCCTACATACGTTTGCCGGTTAGATATTGTTCTCCATAGTCACTTTATTCAACCACTGGGTTTGATTCATACAGGCCCACTCTACAAAATATTAGCTTTAAGTCCGAGCCTACAAAAATAGAATTTTTTCCTCTAAATCGCTTAGTTACCGTGATAAATTAAAGCTCCGTAATTTTTTGTCGCATTTTTTTCACGCCCACGATTCTCAAACAGCACGATTCAATTAATTTCTGACAAAATGTGTTGTGGTGCACTTATTGAATGAAACGACAAAATTGAGCCTAAAGACTAGACAAGTAGGCGAATAAATCCACTTCGGCTAAGTTTGTTCAGCGCCGCCATCAAGCGAAACTAGAAAAAAGTCCCAAAAGTGCCTGGAGGCTGGAGATGGATGAGCCGGAGCTCAGTCGGAAATAAAAAGGTTCAATTTCTGACACGAAAGTTGGCACAGTTAACGGCAGCGCATTAAACCCATTGAAAAGCGCAGCGTTCGTATGCCGTGCCAATTGTTTCAAAACATTCGACAAGCCGGATGAAATATAATTGGCAGAGCCCAATCAATATTTCGTCGGGGCGACCAATATTTGGTCAGGCCCGTCAAATATTCTGTCGGGGACGTCAAACATTTAGTCGGGCCTAAAGAATATTTTGAAACAAACGACACGCGTCATCTATAGGGCCGCGACACTGACGTATATCTCGGGGGCATCGACGCATTGGTCGGGCTCGACCAATGCTTCATCAGGCCCGTCGAATTTTTTGAAACAAACGGCACGGCATACGGTCGCACAGGACCTCTCAGGTCCTTCCCTCCTAAATGTTACACCATTTGATTAAAAATCGAAATACACTGTACCAGAAACTCGCGGCAGCCGCGACGTCAAGCGCAACCAATCAGAAATTGCGATTCATAAGTAACGGCGCTCCGATGTCATGGACGCTTTAAGCCGTTGGCGCAAATTGATGATATTTGTCAAAATTTTGATGAACCATTTCAGAACGCTTTTTAAAATATCCTATATTATAGAATGCGATGCGAGGAGTCCAAATCTGAAGCCGCATTTACGAAATTTAGCGCTGTTTCTCTGTAAATGAATTTTAAAACTAAATCGAAAATCAATATTTCATAAAAACCGCCGCGATTTCAAAAATGCTGATTGCATATTTGTATTTCCTTCACTCAACAAATATAGTCGACCTCTCAACACAATAGTCTTATACGTATCGTTATTCACACAAGAAGTGAAGCAAACACACATACAAACACAAATGCAACATTTAGGAAAAATAAGCAGAGCTAAAGGTTGATACTGTACTGCCAATATGATCATACAAGGACAAGTAACTTGACCAACGATGATCAGAGTAATCGAAACAGAAGTAACCAAAGACAGAGTTGCTTCAAAATATTCAGACATGCACATCCATAAGCTTAAGGCGGAAAAGAGAAACTATAATTAATGCGTAAGTCATTAGATTCTGTATCGGTCCATTTACACAAATGATAAATTGAATGACTATCAGCTCTTTTAGCCTAATTTTCAATAAAAATCGAATTTACGAAGATCTAGCCGTAGGCCCATTGGCAAGCAGCCCATGTAAAACTGGCACTGTTAAAGAATGTTTTTGTCGAAAATCCAAACATTCTGGGAAAAAAGTCATTCGATTTCATACAACTGTAGTAGGTTCATTTCTAAATGGACTAATCTGGGCTTTAGTCTGAGGTACCAAAAACAGACAAATATTATTGACCGTCAAACAGTTGACTACTAAATCCGGTAGACTCAATTGTAACTTTCACACGTTTCAAAAAAACGATCCCTGAAAGGGAAGAAGCATAGGCTAGACGTTGAGCACCAAAGGCTACTCTGGTCCATATTCGAAAACAGGTAATATTATCAGCAGGGATAAGTTTAGTAGGAGTAGGCCTAGCACTCCAAAAACGACGTTTTACGAAACTCTACTCGAATTTAGAAATGAGTAGGAGTAGCATTACTCAAAAAAATGGACGATGGTGGAGTATAGGCTTACTCTAGGCCTACTCCTTTTTTGAAAGGCATAGGAGTGCACTGCTCCTGTTTTATAAGCAGCAGGCGTATCGCGACTCCTATTTTGTACGGGCTAAACTGAACTCTGGTTTTCAGGGCTGCTTGGCAGCGCTTGCGCGAATTCTTCTGCCAAGATTGCGGACGGAGATGTCTCCGTCGTAAGTTCAATTTGTCTCCGGGGCAATAAAAAACAATCGATGGGATTCAATTCTACGGGCTATCGAGCGCGAAATCAGTCGAAGCGAAGAATCGAAATGAAATAAATTACGCTGCGATGCCACTGATATGACTGAAACCAAGAGCCCGCGTTAGGGTGCTCTGGCTAACCTTCTTTAGAAATTGAAGAAATTTAAAAGATTGAGAAATAATTTTTTTTAGCCTACCTAGATCAAATCCCGCGTGGAACTCACAATCGTGAGGGGGGTGGGGGGGGATGGTGCCGACTAAAATTTAAAAAAACTTTTACACCTTTGGTCTGCAGACCATCTCCCATTGGGCCCTCAATAGCCTTCCAGTGGGCCCCCCCTCTCAAAATATTCGAAACGTGCGAGCATCGCTTTTTTCATACATTGCTATGTCAGATTGGCAAGTTTTCCCTCCAGTGCCCCCCCCCCCCACAGCCATGCTCCCTCCCCCCGGTCTGGGGTTACAGGGAGTCCTAACGCCGGCACTGCTGAAACCCACTACCCATCCTGCCTGCCTAGAGCCATCTTATTTTATTTGCAAATGAACCATGGAAATTAAAAGGAGAGTATTATCATTCTGTTGATATAGTTATACGGTACTATTAGGTATCTATTAGGTTTGTCAAGGATATAAAAAGTCTACGAAACACAAGAAAAGGTGTTTCAATCTCATGCCATGTGCGCTTCCAGGGTGGGGATCGCAATTTTATTCAAGCAGCACTTAAGGGGAAACAGAGTCACCAAAAACATATACTAAATACTTAAATTGCTAGTTTAAAATTATTTAGGTTATTAGACGCTGTGTCTAACATTGCAGCTGAGCTGTAATGCGTTCTTTTGACATAAACAGAGTTCAGTCTGGCCCTTACAAAATATGAGTAGTGTTACTCCTGCTGCTGTAAAACAGGAGTAGTGCTATGCCTTTCGAAAAAGGAGTAGGCTTACTCATGAGCGGAGCGGAGGAGGGGGTGTATGAAAATTCATTGGTCATTTCTTAACAATGGACCTATACAGTTTGATTTTCAAAGCCCTGCTTAACAGTGTTCTTTCTTTTTCTTGCATTTTTAGAAGCAGCTGTATACTTACAGCTGTTACTACGTACGCGAAGTTACGCCACACGATTCAAAAAAGCGAGTAGTTCTACTCTACCATCGTCCATTTTCACGAGAAATGATACTCCTATCAATTTCTAAATCCGAGTTTCAAAAAACGTTGTTTTTGGAGTACTACTCCTACTAAAATTATCCCTGGACATAACTAAACAAAAGTTTTAAATTTTAACACATTGACTTTAACATTTTAACTTTAATTTTCATTGCATTTTAGTTGCAGATATGCAGAGTTGAGTTCAGCTCCGATAAAATAAGAGTAGTGTTACGTATGCTCCTCATAAAATGCGATTCCCAAGCTTTCACAAATCGCGTAGGCCTTTGTCACGAAGGTCTATTTGAATGCAATAATGTTGCGCCCGTCAATTTCAGTTTAGGCGGACAGCAGCCTAAGCATCTTTTCTTGGCGTAGCCTACTATTAAACAAAACCTTGCGAATGTGATATCGTTACGTGAAGCAAACACTGCGTTTAAAATGGATATTAGAGTTATTAAGAAACGTATTTAATACTATTAATACCATTGATTATAATATGTGTAGCTTTGATACTATTAATCCCATATGTTTAGCCTACTAATGAAACGGAGTCGAATTGTGATAATAACGTCGGTTTGTTTTATGATTGACTTTTTGTCATTAACTATGCTCTATCGAGTTACAATTCTCAGTTGGAAGCAATTCTCAATTAGATACACGTTTAAATTAATTCTTGATAATGCTCTGATCTCAGCTGCCCTGGAAAATGCGATCTGACACAAGAAATATAATCTTCATCTCAAGCCATGCACTTTCACATCCACAGTGGATAATTTCTTTTACATGTACTCCACCCCTCGGTGCCATCGGCATGCGATCGAGAATTTTCATCTTGAGAAATATTTCGTAATTTATCTTTGATAAAAATCTTGACCATTGAAGTCGAGTATTGCATAGTCTCCATTTTCCAGTACGCTCGCCTATAATCCGCACATAAAAATCGTAAAGCTGGATCTGAACCCCACGCTGGTGATTCCTAATCCTGCACCGAAGATCAGATCAATCTTAATCCGTTGATCAGATATCCAGCAGACTTCTGGACAATTCGTTGATCAGGGTTGTGAGCGTCTCATTTATTCCCATCACGTCGCTGTATCCGAATTTCGATGTCTATGGATCTGCCGTATGAAATATAACTGCATTGCATAAAATGCTACTTACGCTGGCATACCATTTCCGGTAACACGATGACGACTACATGCAAAATAAATAAATCTGCAATAAAAACAAAATTGATGATGACATTTTGTCCACATGTCAAAAAGAGAAACTCGCGAACATCAAAGTTCGTGAGTTAGTAATTGCTCGAAATAAGTGGCGGATGCAGAAGTTTTCAACTGGAGACCACCGTGACGCCACGAATTGTTAGCGTCCGAAGAGGCAGAGGGTGTGGCGGAGGGGGAAGGGGTAGCTACGAAAGTTTAGCCTTTCATGTAGCTTGCAGCCCACGCGCTAAGTATATTTGCAAAATCACTGTCCACGTCATCACCCGTAGATAGCCCCGTAGCGTGACCATTCTCAGCGGGGGGGGGGGGGCCGGAATTTCAGCAGGAGGGGCAGACGTTTTAGAGCAGTCTATGCAAACAGCATAGGCTAATGTTAACTTTTCAGACAGCAGGGAGGACAGAGGCCTCCAGCGCCAGCACAGACCCGCCAGCGTTATCTGCTCCCGCACGCTACGGCCCTGCTCGTAGAAAGGCACGGGGGACAATAGCCCCTCCCCCCTGCCCCTCTCCTCCTGCGCCCCTGACCATTTGTTTTCAGTTTCACACAATTTCCGAGCTCAATAGTCTCTCGAATGTCAGCTGTAGTGCTGCGTTCACCGTGCACTCAGTGCCGGCGTTAGGGCCCCTCTTACCCCCCGGCCGGGGGGGGGGGAGGGGGCACGTCTGTGGGGGCGCCCACTGGGGAGGAAAGGAGTGATTTTGACATAGTAACTTTTGATGACTTATCAGAAAGGCATATATTGATGTTTTTTGAGCAATTGAATGGGGGCCCATTAGGGGGTGATTAGGGACCCACTCGAGTTTAAGGATGTTAGCAAGATTTGTGAAAAAATTCTGTTAGCACCCCCCCCCCCCGCTCGTGAGTTCGTTTTGAAAGGCGCTGTGGGGGCCCACAATTGTTTCTGAGGGGGGACCCTGCGTGTTCTACATGCACTCACGGCAAAGGTGCAATCTCACGACGCCGCGGCCAGTGATGCCTCTGCTATGGATATAGCGCAAAATTTAGGGATATTTTAGCGATTTGGGGATGTCATTTTTACAGCAATCCCTAGACATCTTGGGATTTTTTAATGGCGTATTTTATAATGGGAGCTGGGATTGCATTTTTTGGTCAAACAATGCAATCTAGGTATATTTTTTGCCTAGATATCCAGAATCAAGTGATATTCCATTTTGGTCCAATGGTCTCACTGGCCGCGGCTGGAATTGAGCAAGTGTTGATGCGCTAAAAGGCCCGTGAGTAACGCTATTTCGTTTGTGGAACTCGCCGAACTGAGACGAAATCTACGAATGAGGTGTAAAGGAAAGGATAAAGCAAGAAAGAGAGCGGCGGGAGAAGTTGAGGAGCGAAAAATAGAATATAAAAATATGAAACAATATTTGTCGCAAAGTTTAATTGTACACTGCAGTATTAGGTCTATAGCAGGCCCAAGATGTTCATGTTCTGTGTTCGGTCCTAATTGAGAACTGTTGCAATTGACGTCTGGAAATAGCCTACTTCTATCAGTTCTCTTTTCATCATTTGCATGTTTGTCTTGCATATCTGTTCACAACCCTGGGAACTACCCCGGTTAGTGATTGTCCTTTTAATGGTCGACCTTATTTCCGGTAACACCTGCCATCTAGCGTGCATGGCGCATCAGTAACTTTAAGACGTCCGGTGACGCCGACGAGTGTCAAAACGGACGTAAAGCGACCAATATTAAACCAATTACCAATATTAATTTAATTCGCGGCAACGCGATCAAAGACGCGGCTTCAACGAGCCGAGAAACGCTTCAAAGTTACAGCGTCGTCTTAGTGTGGCATTAGTTTTTGCGTCATTGCTCCGTAGCGTGAAAATTGACGCTATTGGTGTTCGACCAGGCAGGGTTCAAGTCTTGATAGAATGAAGCGGAGTGAAAGGATTACAAGGAAGGTGAAGAGGGCTTGAAGAACAGAGCGGACAGGGCGGCAGAATGCGAGTCGCTGCCCTGGGGTTCTGATAAGTCGATAACCGCGCAAGAGATACATTATTTTTCTTTTCTCGATGCACTGTAGTTTGAAACGAATGTTAAGAAAAAAAAAATTAAAACACGGTACAAAATAAAAACATAGTGCATGCCAAGTCTTGGTACATGCGGCACTGAGTGCAGTTTGGGCAGTGGACTTTTATTGCGACAGTGCTCAATGCACTATTTGTGGGCACGCAGCCAAAGAATTCACTCTAGCCCTGCAGTCGTATTCTTACACAAATAGGAGATCCAAGTCAAAAGAAACATTGTTCTGAATTGAACGTAAGTAAACATGTACCTGCATCACTTCAACTTCAATTTCTCTACTGCACTCCACCCAAATTGATGGTTATTTGCAGGGCTAATGAAAACTCAGACCACCTTTGCCAAGGGTGCACGAAGTGACTCGAAATAATCTTTGCATCTCTACCTCTATCAGTGAGAAGCATGGAAACACATTGTATCCAGAATTATGCTTGATCCGAGGCTCTCAGGAGGTGCAGCGCTGTTTTAACTCAAGCCTCCTCATGAACTCGCGGCGCTGAAGTGAACAGCTGACAGCGCAGCGCGGCTATATGAAGTTTGCGAGTCTGCGCTTGTGCAGCGTGCATAAACTTTGGATCGTAGCGGCAGAGGCGTAGCCACGGGTTTGGCGGTGGGAGGGGGGGGAAATTTAGTAACAAAACTCTTCCCCCAAAAGTCCTTTTCTCAAGTTTACTTATATCGCCTTAAACCTTGCAACAGACCGAAATGCTCTTCCGTGCAAAACTCGCCAGCGGGGGGGGGGGACAGAATTTTTTTCCCACCAACAGAGATCTCTTTTCCTTTTTCTTTGGAGGATCAAACATAAAACATCGGGGGACTACCATTCATATCTTTTTACTTATTTTTTTTCTTACGCGTCCCCCCCCCCTCCCGTCCCTTAAGCGGCTACACCCCTGCGCAGCGCGCGCCTGTAATTACTGAGCGAGGGCTTCTAGCCTTGGATCTTGACTGCGTTTTAGAATAAACTCGTGGAGCATCATTGAGGCTGAGCTTTCTTTAATCGATAGTAGCATCGCCGATCGGGTTCAGAAATAGACGCAATAGACTTCAATAGCGGTATAGTATACAATACACTGCGATGCAATAGACCGCTATAGTGCAGGCAGTCCTACAATAAACTGCAATGCAATTGATCGCAGTAGTGTACAACTGACTGCAAGCATGCTGCAATGCAATAGACTGCGCTAGTCCACAATAAGCTGCAATGCAATAGACTGCGCTAGTCCACAATAAGCTGTAATGCAATAGACTGCGCTAGTCCACAATAAGCTGTAATGCAATAGACTGCGCTAGTCCACAATAAACTGTAATGCAATAGACTGCGCTAGCCCACAATAAGCTGTAATGCAATAGACTGCGCTAGTCTACAATAAACTGCAGTGCAACAGACTAGTAGGCCCATGGATTGGTGAACGTGGGTTATTTGAGTCCGCGCGGGCATTAGGCTATATTCATGAAATCTATTCTATCCATTTGGCAGTCAGCTATTCATGAAATACATGTGTAAGAAACGGTCGGCGCCAGCGCAAAGACTTACATACAGTTAGCTGGCTTACCTGGTAAAACAAACGAGACGTCGGTTCGAATCCCGGCCGAGGTAAAGCTTTCGAGCAACTTCGTGCACACTTTGACAAGGGTGGTTAAATTCGTCAGCCACAAGTGCTGCTACAATGCCTACCTGCCTAGGGTGGAACCACCACCAGCGATCATCAGCTGGTGCAATGGGGCAACACCTCCCCCCGTAGGGGGGATGCAAAACGGAGAATTAGATGTGATGCAGTCCTAGTGGCTGCACATTGTGAAATAATATTGCTTTAGTGTTGAAGCCCATTGAATTTTCTTTAGGTTCAAACTTTAAATCTAACTAGCTAATTCTAACGCCAACTAACTGCACTCAAATTATAGGTTATTCATAATCAGAAGCCAATTAGCAGGTTGCGCCCTGTGATTGGGGTCGCGCAATCGACAGGTCTGCCGCTAGACGGATCCGGGATCCAGGTCAGTAAATACGTCACTCGTCTCGCGGCCGCATCCTCTCACGACGAGCTCCGATATTTGTCTAGCGTTCAAGTTTCCGCGAGCGCCTCCCCCTCTCCTCCCGCCTGCTCGGAGCCGCAGCTCCCACCCGGGGCAGGCGTTAAGGCCCCTCGCGCTCCCGGCACGTGGGGGATCCCACGATTGTGGGGGGCCCACTTGCGGGGAAAGCATTTCTTTTTACATAGTAATGTTTTTTTGTGAAAGAGTAGTATTACGACGCTTCGTCATGATTTTTGGTTTGCTCTGTCATAGAGCCCACCATTGACGTGCAGATGCTCAGTTTCACCAAAGTTTTACGACTACCTCCCCCGCCCCCCGGTCGTGGTTGCGCACACGAAGAAAAATGTGACTTTGTGGTGTCGAGATTTTGTTTTCCTGGGGGTCAGAGTACACTACCGCCGGTTTCAACGGCCCTGCTCCAACTTTCCTCCCTCGAGCGTCGCACCGTGAGACTTAAACGAAGCTACCTCGCCAACAGCCCGGGCATGAATAGACGAGTTTTAATGGCCTGACATTGGCAACAGGACTTATTAGGCCTAAGCATATTTTAGAAATGTAAGCGCCGCATGCGTGAATCAGCTTGATTATGGATAGCCAATAGAAGCCCACCTAAAGCCAAGGCTATGGACTGTGCGAATGAGACCACTAGCTAGGCCATCACCTTGTTGCCTCGTGACTATCTCGTTCTTTGAGACCTGTATCACTGGCGTAGCCTTTCTAGATCTATAGTAGTCTAAATCCTTTGCGTATAGCCATGACGTTGCCTTCTACCCATCTATCATAGGCGTTGAAGACAGCACATTTTTTTTATCATGCCCCTTCCTCAAGTATGATTATAACTATGGGCATTATAAGCTGAAAACTATGTGATCGATAAATCAGTTAAAAACCGTTCATTTTTCTACAACGTCTCAAGCAATGGAGAGTCGCCTGGGTAGGCCTACTAGGTTATTTTGATCAGTTTGCTATATCTAGAAATATCAGGCTCACACTTCAATGACAACCAAATGATCAATGCATCTTGGATAATTACAAAGGCCGATGTTTCGCCATTTTGCGCAACATGACTAGCCCAACAACGTTGAAAAGCAAGGAGTAGCTAGCTGCTAGTATTTTGTCTCGCAGAGTGCGAGTTAAAAATATCTTTAATTTTTTTTTTGGCCGGCAACGATATTTAGCAGCAAGGCTTATCGTCGTTATCGAGCATCTTGTCAAAACGAACTCCACATACAATATTGCGACATTGCGTCGATTCAGGCCACCTCCATTTCATTCCTATGCCACAGGCTATGTGTCAATTTTCTACTGCGTGACATTGTACACGTATCTGTCAATCAATCACGTCGAGCCAAAGAACGTAAGTCAAAGACTTCAGTGACATCACTTTGCCCTAAGAAATAGAACTCCTATTTTTAAAATGATTTTCAATTTTTAGGCCTGCTTCATTATTGTGTATTTGTGTTAAAGGCGCAATGTCATAACTTATTCTCCTCGAAAGACGAAGAAGATTGTTTGCACCGTTTCTCTGATAGTTGCTAAGAAATAATAATAAGAGGTTGGGGTTAGGGTTAGGGCTAGCAAGTTTGAGTTGAGGCTTTGTTAGGGTTCGGCTTGGGGTTGGGGTTAGGGATTTTGGGCTAGATAGAGCATGGCCGGTGACCCAGCACAATGATAACCCTGATTCGACGCGCTTGTTAACAATAATATTCACAAATCTCTGTCGAAGTTCTATGTATGAAAGCTAGCCATCATCTCGTGCATGCTTAAAAACATATGCCTGTATTGAATCATGATTTCAGCAAGGTTGATTATAACCAGAGTCTCATCTTCGGCTCTGATTGTCTCGATGAAGCATCCCCAACAAAAGTGCAAATGAAACGGGTTTGCGTGTGTTTACTGTTTACATTGAGCAAACCTCCTTGAGCTCCCCCCTCACCACCCCGCGGCGGCCGTATTTGCCGAGGGTAATGTTGCTTGTCTGACTGCAGCGTGATGGCGGATAGACGGCTCATTACAGCCATGCGTGACCTATATCAGTGGTGTCAAAGCGGCGGCTCCGGGCTTCATGCGGTCCACGACCCTCCACAGTGCGGCCCGCCCGAAGGCAGAAATTTTAGCGTTGAATGCGGCCCGCGACCCCCCAATGTACGGTCCGCCCGAGACCTCATGCGACCCGCGACCCCTCAAAGTGCGGCACGCCCGAGTTTTGAAAATTTGAGTGGAAAATTGACAAGGGTCGAAAATTTTAGCATTGCAGTTTTCTGACATTGATTGAAGTTGTCAAATTTTGATGAAGTTGTCCGATTCTCATGCGGCGTCTTGCATGGACCACCCGACGGTTGAAATTCCGCTTGTGCACGACGAAGCCCTACAGGCCTAATCGCGCACAATATGACGTACGATTACATCTTTTGTTCGGGCCTACAGCTAACAAAGGTCGCATTGCGGTAAAGACATTTCTGTCAGCACACCCCCCTCCCCCCGCTCGTGAGGATGGACTGGAGGGGAAAATGCGGCCCGCCGCCATTAAACGGAGGTAAAATTCGACCCGCCTGGTAAAAAGGATTTGACACCACTGACCTATATGAATAGTTTTTAACGTTCACTTACAGAACGCGCTGAATGTTGTAATGTAAGCCTACAACAATTATATTGGTCTGTTCGTAAGTTTGATATTGTAGGCCTAGTGCGAAACATATTGCTCTGACAGAAGTTTAAAGGCCGGAATGAAACGATATCAGTCAGTGCAATTTTGAGATTGAAGCCAGATAACGCGACGTGCTAATGATAGACCTATTGCGGCCTTCTGGCTCGCATTGGCATTGTAGGCTAATGGATGCAATTGAATTATAAGAATTTATATTACACCAATTTGATACGGCGCTTGCCAGTCGGGAGAAATTCTAACTGAAAATCAACAGAAAAACTGGATCACCACTTTCCAGTGAACGCAAGGAAACAGTTGACAGGCTGACAGCTGTCGCTATCCGCCGGGGGGGGGGGGGGGGGGGGG
>JAQIWG010006766.1:0-12990 GCA_034695025.1 Chamaedrilus cognettii | reverse complement strand
GCCCCCCCCCCCCCCCCCACCGTCCCGAAGCATCCTGGATCCGCCCCTACTGTTATACCGCGTCGTGCTCAGAGAGCGGAGGATATACTGTCGTATATGGCGCCGTGAACGCTTCTCGGAGCCATTGATCAACATAGTTGAACGACCGCAGCTCTCTTTGATCCGGGATGATGAAGCCACGTGGATGAAATTCTATTCCGAGCGACAGTTAACAGAGCAGTTGAAGTTAGACAGTTCGAGTTTGTCAAATTCGCATCAACTTTTAACAGTGGGCCTTATTTCTCAGGTATTAATCGCTAGAAACACAAAACTTTAATTCTCAATGGGGTTCGTACTTCATTGGTTGCCTTAAATGCTATCGTTATACATCGATATACATAAGGAGCGTTCGAAAGGTTTTTTAGACTACCGTAATTTATTGTAATCTAAGATCGGTAATTTACGGTAATCTTTTATAAATTACGGTAATTTATAATAAATTACCGATTCGGTAATTTATCCTGATTTTTTTCTTATAAAAACCTTAGATTCTGGCATGAAATGCATCTGAAATGCATCTCATGACATCAATCTGACGATTTTCGTTGACAATATCGCTGTTCTTGATGGAATATACTTCGATCTTGAAACCAAGTACGATTAAAAATTTGATTTCGTATTTAGAATCTTTCGGTAGTTGGCCGGTTAGGAATTTTTATAGTTAAATTACCGTAGATTACTATAGATTACTGGTAATTTAAAAATAGATTACTGGTAATCTAAGAAATTTTACTTTACCGGTAATTTATATTCTTAAATTACCGGTAATTTAAGAACGCTATCGTGCTTAAAAGAGGCGTTCGCTATACTGTTGTACAAATTGCGAGGTAGGCTACATTGTAGTCTATTCGCTTTCGGCCCGAAGCGTGAGCATTTAAAACGCGATTTAACGACAAAGCAGTTGTTGTAACCTTCTGCATTGAGCAGACAGGCCTTGACGCACACAAACCACGAGCGTTTAATTTGTCCAAGCCGTAATACTCTTCTCTCATAATACTTTTCTCTTGCAATATTCTTCTGTTGTAACTCTCTTGTCGTAATACTCTTCTCCTCTAAGACAGCCTGCCGTTAACGAACGTTCTTGTATAGATGCGCCCCTGAGTCCAATTCGTTTTGTACCTGGCGCAATTGTAGCGTCACGGCTGTGAGACTGTCAGGCTGTAAGGTTGGACATCTGCGTCACTCAGCCTTGTAACGCAGAAATAAAACATGTGGCGGCGCCTGCTGAAAGCGGTTGAGGGGCTGTTCGCAGTTAACTTTCCCTAAATGCTTGCCCACTTACTAAAACACTCCCTTGGACCATGTAGCTTTTCTTTTAAAAATATCTACGCGGGAATAAGTAGGCCTAGTGAATAGAGCAGTGGATTTCAAGGAAGGCCTAGGAGTTCAAAATTAAAGGTCAAAAATCAAATTCTCAATCAATCAATTCCCACCTCAACCAATTCCAAACCGGAACAGAGCGCAAGAAAGGGGGGGTATGGTATCAGAGAGCTGTGAGTCAGAATCAGGGTCAAGCATCTTGATTGTGAAGGAAAATGGTCAAATGTTTGAGAAGGGGCGGGGTGTATGACTCATGACTTAAGAGCACCTTTTCGGACAGGAACAACCCAACCGTCAAATTGAAGAGGCATTGATTCTGCGGTCAAATATTTGAGAAGGGGCGGGGACCCAAAACTTTAAAGCTCTTTGGGGACGGGGACGCTCAAAATATATAATGTGAGGGGCATGGATGTTACTGAGGGGGCGGGGGGGGTGAATGTGCCGATGTGACCCCGGTCTTTTGATATTAAAGAGTTGTGAGTCAGAAAATGGGGTCAAAGATCTTAATTTTTGAGGAACGAGGCCAAGTATTTGAGAAGGGGTGGCGCGAACGATCGGCATATTGAGAGCTCCTTTGTGGACGATCACATCCCAAATATAAAATTTTAGGGGTCTGAGAAGTTGTTGAAAGATGGGGGGATGTAAACGTGCTGACGTGTATGAATAAAACTCTCATATCGCAGAGCGATGTTACCCAAAGCTTCCGCCGCCGCACACAGAATACTCGCCGTTAGTTATGCAGCAAAAAGGGTTTGTTTGAAACCCAACCACATCCTTGTCCCCACACCATAAGCTAAGCCCTAAAAACTTACCCTAAATCTAACCATAAATCTAACAGTAACTAAATTGATAGCCTAATCCTAGCCCATGCCCTTGAAAAATTCTAACCTTAACCCTTGAAAAAAACAGAATAAACACAGTTTGCCCGGTTTTGCCCAGATCCCCATGCCCCAGCGTCAAGCATCATTTTTTGCCGCACGTTTATCCGCGACTCGCAGAATTCCAGATCGATGGCTGAGCCTTGCCGCCTGCCCGCTCCACCACCATCAATCCGCCCAACCTCTCCCCGGCTCCCAACGATACTGACCGCAGCATATTTTAGAACAACAAACTACACTCCGCCCAATACCACTGCGAGCCGGGCGCGTTGGACGCAGATTCGCTGCTCGTTGTCGACGCATCGACTGGCTAATAAATCATTCACGGACGAGAGACGTGGGGGGCGCGGAGCGCAGAGAGGAGGGCAGAGACGTGGAGGGGCGCGGGGCGCAGAGGCCGCTCATCACTATATGACACCTGGACCGGAGACAAACTGTCGGCTGTAGCCAGTCGGACAATCAGGCTGCCTAGGTGGACGGTGGGAACGCGGCCCCACCCAGTGGCGTAACTAGGAACTCAGGGGCCCCCGGACAAGAAAGACAGATATGCCCCTTAATTCCTTTCCTAGCTGAGCTCCGCGGCCACCCAGGGGTAGATCTAGCCTGTCATCCTGGGGGGGAGGGCAATTTAGAGCTATAAGTACACAAACTGGAGCTTTGCCGAGGACACTTTCCTTTCCGTGCAGAACTGGCGAGCGGGGGGGGGGGGGGGGGGGTGCTGACACAATTTTTGGGTTCTCAGTTACAGACTATCGTTAAAAACTATTTATAGAAGGATTTCTAGGACTAGGGGGGGCGATCCGGTCTCCCAGCACATCTTCTGCGGGGGGGAGGGGGGCAATTGCCCCCTCCACTACATTACAAATTACTATTTTTGGGGTAGGCTAATGATGGGACTCGGGCTCGGGGGCCCCCAGCTCCTCGGGGGCCCCTTGGACTTTGCCTACCCTGCCTACCTTATTGTTACGCCACTGATCGCACCGTCCCCACGCAAAAACGCGCTTCCACCGCGGGCAAGGGCGTCCTTAACATGAATTTGGCTGGTCACCTTCGAGAATTGTTGCTTGTGTGTAGCAGAGCGTTAATGAGGATCAGTGTTTTCACACCAGGAAAATGTGTTAAATAGAGTTTTGAAATTGGCGTAAGAAATGGGCAACTACGGTTAAGAATGACATAACAAATGAATTCTTTAAACTTTTTTCTTTCTTTTAACCTTTTTCTTCTTTGAACTTTTTTCTTTGTGCTTGCAATCTAATGATATTTTTGTTGTTTAGTTCAGTTATCTTTTTTGGCAAGTTTCTTTTCAATCGCCAGTAAGTAACTGCCTTTTAAGGGTTACTAAGTAGAGATGTATGCCCATACGGAGATTTTTGTTTCTCCGTTACCGGTTTCTCCTTAACCTTCTCCTTGCTGTCTCGCACGATTTGATATGTTTCATGTCAAAGTTTCATTTCTAAATTCATGTAAACTTTGTATGAAACAACAAACATGGAAGAAATAAAAAAGATCAATGACTGGTGAGAATATCGCTCTGAAAAGTTCTCAGCAGTCCGCCGCCCCCCCTCCCATCTCCCCCTCGCTCTTGAGTTCTGCACGAGAGAGAAAAAATGTCACTTAGTACTCTATGCGCTTTGATCATTAGTGATTCTCAAAATTTTAATTGACTCTTTGTGATGTAACATAACATTGTACTTGTGGATTTGTAAATGATTGCGGCATGTCTGCCACGTTACCAATAAACGAATATATATAAAATACTGTTAAACATGAAATTTTCGCCTGCATGGAGTTTTGGCGAATTTCGCAAATCAGGCAACCCTCGACTCGTCAAAAAATAACAGGAGAGAAAATAAAGCTGCACAAGCTATTCACAACGCTCGCCCTAAAAGACGCGAAAATTGAGTGCAGTAAAATTTCGAAAGTAATAATCATTATAATTTTCCTTAATAATAATGTTGAGTTTAAAGTCCGTTTCGGCATTCGTCTAAGAAGAAAAATCTCCAAAATAACATGCAGCTGTAATTTCATGTTTAGCAGTAACATTTTCATTAAAAATTTGTTCCCACCATCGCCGAATCCGTGGCCACTCCCCTGCGGGTAATTGCAGGCAGCGGGCAATCCATCTCCACGTTAGCCTACGAGCTACGAGAACGCTCGGCGAAGAACCGAAGACACGATTCGCGCGAGGAAAATAAGGGTTTAGCCGATATTGATGATGGCAATATGTGACGTTGGTCGGCGACGCGCTGAGTAGGCAAATCAGGTTTGATCGCAGGATATGAAACATTCTGAGCTCTTTATCAGGCTGGCAGGAAGCAATATTGAATGGGTTATTGGAGTAACGCGGATTTGCCGCTTGATTATGTACATGTACATCTATTTTAAGAATCTGAGTCTGGATTCGTAATCTCGCTGAATTAGCCAACTGTTTTGTACGGTATGTATGGATGTATGTATGTATGTTTACAGCCTTGTACCAGCCTTGTATGTATGTTAACGCACCAAACATATGTCATGCAACGGATATGAAAAAACAAAATTTGCTTGAATCGTAGGTGCGGGAGAAGTGCAGCAGACTATGCAAATTGCAATTAACACCATGAAGTATCCCATAGAAGCTATTCTGTACCTACATGTACTCCTCGGCTACTAATATTGTAATAGCGTATCAAGCCTTAATTATTGCAATTGGTTAGAATTTGGGGGACGCATTCTGTACTTTGACCAAGGAAAGTTGCGACTGAGAGTAGGTGGGCGGGCGGAGGGGAGGAGAGAAAGAGAGAGAGGCCATCAAGTAAAGCAACCGAAGATCAAAACCACAATATTGCGATTTGCAACAGTCAAATTTGGCACTACTATACACTTCGACTAAGGCTTGTATTGTATAGAAAGTAGAATGACATATCGCCTGCGTAGTATACAAGTATTGCAACTAGATTTTTTCAAATTGTCCAGGAGAAAGTTAAAACTGAACTTCTCTGAATTGCGAACCCAAAGCCGTTGTGTGATTTACCATTCATATCAACATATTCTTGTTACATATTATTAATTAAATTTCCATTTGCTAACTTTAATAGTGAATTTTTAATAATTTTTTGAAAGTTCAAATTTGAATCTACGATAGTAGTCGCCTAGTTTTGTCGCCAATTGCCAAGAAAGTTGAATGACAGCTAATGGATGAGCAGCGCCTGGTTAATTACTCTCAGTGTTAAATCTTATAGCTATTTAATTGACTAATCGACTTGAATAATTTCGACTTAGTAGTCCGTTCATGCACGGCATTGATTAAATCGTTTGTGAGAGCTATTTTTGCAGTCACGTGCAACTGGAGTGTCATAACCGTTTTCATCGGGTCTTTGCGTGTTTCAGAAGCTCTATGGATAGAGAAAACAGTAATGCAGCTCGACATTACTTCAAACACGAGGAAAAAATGCTGCTACTTTCAGCGAAGTGGACTGTATTTAGTTGAGTAAACATTGTAGCTCTTCACTTATCTGGATCTGGATTAGACACTGTTGTTTCGTAGACTGGAGCAGAAGAAATCTTCTCTTTTTTCAAAACACTTTTGCCCGAACGAGTTCATGTATACGGATACGCATAATGATTGGATAATACGACGTCGGAAAGAGAATAACCGATCGGAATGACTGGCTAATCGATGCAAAATTTAGTCGATCAAGTTGATGAAATAATTCTAAAATTATACACGACAAATCAGCTTTGCACGGCAACATTGCAGCAGCTGTACGAAATATTTTGAACAGAAATTCAAAAAGAGCATACGCGGAACTCACAATGGATCTACGGGCAAACATTGCCAACGTTTTCAAATGGTTGATTATGTCAAGTAAACAATCCTCGTTACAACGTTTGTACTTCCAGGCGGTGCAACAACGACGATCATTACCTGAATGGAATTCCACTATGTACCTAGTCAGTGGGTCGATAGGATTACATATCGAGATTCAATCACATCTTCTGTAAAACGCTTTACTGTTGATTTCAACTACAAGGACACTGTTTTCTCGGAAAGAAAACTAACTACCCCCGCACAATCATTATTAACTGAATTTTATCTGAAAATTCACGCCAACGCCACGATGATCGACAAGCTGCTCAAATTTATTTTCAGCATACGCAAGATCAAACTGACGACCGACGACGAATACTCTGTCAATAAATAAATGTACAGTATGTACGTATTGATGTATTCTTAGGCAGTACAACAGCCACCCGTATTTCCTGAATTTCATTTGAAACCAGCGCCCGCTTCACGCCAACGCGATGATCGACAAGCTGCTTAAATCTCTTCTCAGCATACGTGAGATCAAACTGACGACCGATGAGGACTGCAAACTATACATGTTACAACATATGTATTCCTAGGCGGTCCCACAGCGACTATTATCAACTGAATTTCATTTGAAACCAGCCACCGCTCGACTACCTCGCGATGATCGACAAGCTGTTTAAATCCCTTCTCAGCATACGTGAGATCAAACTGACGACCGATGACGACTGTGTCGATCGCCTCAGTCGTCAATACACCGTCGTCATCCTGGTCAGCTTTGCTTTCCTCGTCAGCACCAAACAGTTTGTGGGTAAACCCATCCACTGCTGGTGCCCCGCCCAGTTCACTGACAGCCACCGCGACTACGCCAACACTATCTGCTGGGTCAGCAACACCTACTACCTGCCCATGCCGGACACGATCCCCGCGGAACGATTGGCGTCGAGCAACAGTCGAGCGATGATCAGTTACTACCAGTGGGTGCCCTTCATCCTGCTCTTCCAGGCGCTGCTCACTGTGGTGCCTTCCCTGTTGTGGAGGTTCGCCAACAAGCGGTCCGGAATCCACCTGGCGACCATCATGGATGCAGCGAGGGTGTGCTGTCGCGCCAGCTATCTGGAGATACGCGAGAAGGTCATATTGCAGAACAATGCTCACCTCATTTCTTTTTTATTTCTTGGTAGCCCCCTACGGGAAGGAGGTTAAGCCCCATTGCATTGCATTGCTATTGTATACAGGATGGCATCGTGTGAGCACTTGTGGCCGACGAAATTAAACCGCCTTTGCCAAGGGTGGGCCAAGCGACTTACAATCTTTGCCCCGGCCGGGTTTCAAACCGACAACCGGACTCGTAATCCTAGGCCAGCGACTTAGACCACTCTGCACAAACGCTTCTCTGTGCTATAATTTCATGATAATTGTGAGTGCATAGCTTGCTTCAGAGTCCGATATGGTCATCCGCCAGAAAAATGTCCAATTTGAAGCCATTTCATTGACGTTGGGCCTGCTGAAAGTAATACATTCTCGATTTCTTGACCAGCTGCATAAAATGTATAACTAATTTTCTGGCTGCGCTAAGCGTGTTTTGGAAGGCGTAGGCGCAGCTCTGTGCTACACGTGTTTTATCACGGCTCAACTAAACTCTGTCAGGGCGACATATCTCATGCAATATCTGACACAGCGGTAAATACCCGGACGGATGTTTTAAATTTGTGTACTCTATTTATCCATTTATTGTTAATGTTGTTTGTCCATTTGACGACCCGGTCTAATCAATATCCTTGCAAACTCGACGACGCGCTGCGAGGGCATCTCACTCAAAGCATTGATCGCTATCAGGTCGTCTATTATCCATTGTCCGTTATTCTTGTCCATTGTTCGCAATATATCTGCAGTCGATGGCCCGTTGTCTATCGTCGTTTATTTATTAATGCAGTCTGTCGGTTGTGTTCTTCATATCACAAGGCGTGTCTTGAAAGGATGTAATTCATCGTTTTTGTAGACGCGCTTGTCTTATGACCAGGGATAACTTTAGTCGGAGTAGTACTCCAAAAACGAGGTTTTTTAAACTCTACTCGGATTTAGAAATGGGTAGGAGTAGCGTTACTCGTAAAAATAGACGATGGTGGAGTATGAATGCTCTAGGCCTATTCCTTTTTTGAAAGGCATAGGAGTGCAGTACTCCTGTTTTATAAGCAGTAGGCGTAACGCTAATCCTATTTTGTAAGAGCTAAAGTAAACTCTGCTTACGACAGATACGACGTCTACAGGCTAAACGGTCGTACGTGTAGCCACTGCTGCACGGCTTCACCACTATACAGGATTCTATTCGTAAAGATATCATAAAGGATCATCATAAAGACTTGATTCTAAGTACGAATAACAAAAGCACTAAGTAAGGCTAGGCTACCGACAGTGATAATATCTTAAGATAGAACACTGAACATTGTTCTTGGACTAAATTTCAGAAGTCGCGACAAATTTATAAATTAAATCTTACGTCAACATAGAGGAGTAGAAATGGATTTGGCGGTGGGGGAGGGAAAACGTCTTGAAAAAAAAGAATGTTTTATATAAGTTTACTCCAAAATACTGACTTTTAAAGTACATATAATTTCTATGTAACATCAAAGAGATCAAATTGCTCTTTTGTGCAGAACTCGCGAGCGAGGGTGGGGGGTGCGGACTTAAATTCTTCCGGACACAGAGTCATATTCTTGTTTGCAGGAAAATGCCAAGTCGTTTTTCTTGGGGGGAACCACCTGACTTTCATTTATTTCTAACTTTTGATGTTGGGGGGACCCTATCATCAATCATGGGGGGACGCGTCCCCCCATCAATGTGATTGCCAAGGGGACCAGGGTTAATCATGGGGGAGACGCCCGGATCCGCGGGAGGAGGCGCGTCTCCCCCGTCCCCTAAGCGGCTACGCTCCTGCGTAAGCATGCTAATTAACTCTTGTACGTAATTTTATTTTAAGGACAGAGCATATATAATAAAAACATCAGTACAATATATAAAATGATATCTGTTTAAAAGGGGAGACTAAAGGCCCTAGTGGCTCTAACATGGTTCCCATAATTAAACAATTGCCTTGCTGTACAGGCGATCCGTTACATCGTCAACCAGATGGACCGCTACCTGCTCGCGCAGCGCGACCACAAGACGGGCTGCTGCGTGCGCGTCAAGCACTTCGTAGCCAAGATCTGCTGCCTGATCGGCGGCCGCCTCTACGGCAACTACCTCATTAGCGCCTACCTCGTCATTAAGGCCCTCTACCTCCTCAACGCCGTGGGGCACCTCTTCCTCCTCGATGCGTTCCTTCACTCTGACTACCACCTCTACGGGGCGTACATCGTTGATCGACTCGTCAGGGGGCAGGATTGGTCGCAGTCCATCAAGTTCCCGAGGGTCACCCTCTGCGAGTTTGAAATCCGCCATCAGTCTCGCCTTCACAATTACGTGCTCCAGTGCGCGCTCACCATCAATCTCTTTAACGAGAAGATCTTCGTTTTTCTCTGGTTCTGGTTCGTGTTTTTGGCACTCGCGAATGTTGTCAATAGCATGAAGTGGCTGTTCCGCGCGCTCTACTGGCCAGGACAGGTGCAGTACGTGAGGCGGCAGTTACGCGCGGTGGATGCGACTCACCGAGAGCCGGGTATTCTGGCCAAGTTCACCGAGAACTATCTCCGCAGGGACGGGATGTTTATCGTGAGGCTGATAGGGATGAACATGGGCGAGGTGGTGGCGGGAGAGGCGCTGTGTGGCCTGTGGAACAATTACAGTCCCGAGCGGAGACTGATTGCGGAGAAGGCGGGACGACGCAAGTCGGCGAGGCAGCGGCACGCCGCCCCGCATTTCGAGGTCGTGTGACGGCGATTGGGCGGGGTGTTACGTGGCGCGGATGATGTATGACGTCATGCAGATATGTGACGTCATGTGGATGTGATGTCACGTGGATGTGTGACGTCATGTGGATAAGCGACGTCATATAGATGTGTGGCATAGCATAAATATATCACGTCACGTTGATATGTGTCGCCACGTGAAAGTATGACGTCATGTGGATAAGCGACGTGCCACCTGTATGAATGACGTCACGTTGATATGTGAGGTCGTCGATGTGTCACATCACGTGGATGTGAGGTCATGTAGCCGTGTAACATCAAATAAATTTGTGACGTCACGTGGCTAGGTAACGTCATATGGATATGTGACATCATGTGGATATGTGACGTCATGTGGATGTGCGACGTCAATCGGATATGTGACGTCATGTGGATGTGTGACGTCACGTGGATGTGTGACGTCATATCCATGCATGACAGTACATAAATAGTAACGTCACGTGGATATGCGACGTCGTGTGGATTTGTGACGTCACATGGTATCAGTACATTTGACTTGTGAAATCAGTCAGTTGAGCGTGTACGTCCAAGTTTTGTATACTAGTAGACTTGTCATCACTTGAGTTGTTTTTGGCTGCGTACGGCATGCGAGTGCGGGTATTGGTGATTGGATAACGTGTTTAGCATCAGGGATCGTAGTTACCATAGCCGCAACTACCTAGCTGGGGCAAGGTTTGAGGTGGCGCTATCCAAAAACACATGCACGGTATTGGCCATTTAGCCGGAGCCACCTCAAAACTCGCTCGAGCTAGGCAATCGCGACTATGGTGACTACGGCCCCAGGAGCAAACCGCACAATACATTTTAAGATTTACTTTAATTCTATCCACAGTCCAATATTTGATTTAGAATACATTTGAAGGGTCTGGTGAGTGGCATGCTTGTGCCATACAGGTCCTCGTAAGTCCCAGAAATTAACACAAACACTCGGATTAAAAGATTTTAAAGTCATATTTAGTGTAGTCATTTTGGATATGCAGTGTAAATCTATTTCATAATTTATTCCATTGCCACAAATGTTTCATAAATTACGAAGAACTCTTTTGTAAGCTGTAACAGCTAACATAGATTTAGGCATAAATCATACGATACGACTTGCGTGATTCTAAGCCCTTCATTTGGTCGTGTGACGTGACAGAACTCGGAAACGTGACATGTTTGTGACACCTGCGTAGTTGATTACAGACTCGATTTAGTCACATCGGCCGCTGTTGAGGCAGAAATTTGACGCGCATTGTGATCACGAGCTGAAAGAATATTTACGGGATTCGTTAACACTAGCTCGTTTCCAGACTATCAAGGCAGCATTTTTTAAATGTTGATTACTTTGAATGAAACATTTGATAGAAAGAGGAAGAAACCCATCATTACCAAAAACTGTGAGCAGCAAAATTTCGCCGTGACGCTAAATGCACCACGGCAAGCCTGGGAACAAAGATTTGGCTTGCAGCCCAGAGCTCTCCGGGCGAGTCATACAAGGCGACTAAAGAAGGAGGAGCGATTCTTTGATCACTCTGAGGCACTGAACCAGACTGTAGGCTAATAGTCTTTGCTACTAAACACCGTCCTTACGGTCTAAGAGAACGTTGCATAAAATAGTGATTTTATGCATGCACGTAAAAGTAAAACCGCGAAATGACGTAAATGGAACTGTGACATTATTTCGCCGCTCGTATGCTTTTCAAAGTATGCATGAAACTACGGTTTGATTCATGCGTTGGATCAGGTACTTTACTTTCAAACGACACGCGATGCCAGTTGGTAGCCTGATTGTGAGACGTCATTTAATAATGTGACGTCATAATCATGGCATGACGTCGTTTTGGTTAACTAGGCAGTGACTGTGATGTGACGTTATGTTAATTGAATTTATCGTTTTGTTAGTTTTCTGTTGGAATTGTGGCTGATATGTCAGAAATTGCTAGGCGTTCATTATTTGGCCTGCCAATTTGTCTGCTTAATATTTCTGTTATGAACACAAAATATTACCTGAGATATTGCCTAGTGTTATCCTGATATATTGTGGCGTCACTTAGCACCCCGTTATCTCATGCGATTGTTGTAATCATGTATGTAAACCGCAAGATTTGTTTCGACAATTGGATTTGTCACACGATCTTATTTGTGAAAGGTTAATCACCACGTTAAACTGATTACAATGCGCAAATTTAATTTACACGTTAGTTAAAGCAGAAATCAGAACGACGATAGGAATCGCAAGGGATGTCTTTACCAAGCGAAGGGAGCTGTTGACTAGAGGGTTGAGCAGGAAAATGAAAAAGGATTGTGAAGTGGTTGGGTGATGGAGGGAAGAATGGAGGGAGAGAAAGAGAGAGGACCGGGAAGGCCACGTACCGGAACGATAGACGACCTGCTTGAGAAGGAAGCGTATGCGGATATAACGAGAAGGGCTGAAGATCTGATAAGGTGGAGATTTGGACACCAAAGACCTGCCATGTGGCAGAGCACTGAAGAGAGAGAGATGTTAGTTGAAGCCTACAATTTTCTTTCTTCAAGACCGCTTTCTGTTTGTAGTCTGCTGCACTTCTCCCGCACCCACGATTCAAGCAAATGATGTTTCTCCATCTCCGTTTGCATGACAAAATTTTGGTGCGTTACAAGTGCAGTGTTATGCATACATAAAATATTAAATTAACAAGAAAGCATTAGATGAGAATCAATTTGGCTATTATTGGAAAGTAGAAGCGAATCATGGGGATCCAAATCAGGATTTAGTGATATCTTTCTGTCCAGAAATTTACTGAATTATGTGCTTATTACGATGCCTTGAGAATAGCACAATATCAGAATAGCACTGTCGTCTGTGAACTGCTACTAAGGGCCGTAATATTTGGGGCCGTATTCTTAGTCACCACTGCTTTTGTTAATCTTTTCGATAAACCAACGGTTTAGACTATCTTCAAAAAAAAGTTTAACCTGCCAGTGGACAAAATCTCTTTCATGAGGGCCAAAACGCTCCCGATTCGATTATCGCTGAGTTTATCTTCGACAGCAGCTGGCAGCTGTGTCTAAATAGATATTACATCATCCACGA
>JAQIWG010006765.1:0-12990 GCA_034695025.1 Chamaedrilus cognettii | reverse complement strand
CCCCCCGCTGCCCCCCTCCCCTGGCAGCAGTGGCGCCACCTTGGCCCGCCGCTTGCCTCGGACCGAAGTGGAGTTATTCTGCTGCGACACGTTCGTGTCATCCATGATAGCTCTGGCGTCATCGGTGACAGCAGTCGTGTCATCCGTGACAGTTCTGGTGTCATCGGTGACAGCGGTCGTGTCATGCGTGACAGCTGTGATGTCATACATGCCCGCTGCACCGCTCGATTCATTATCACAGTTTTGAGGTAGTGCTAGGAGGGCGTCGTCATTTCTCACACCCCCCCAATGATCGGCTGAGCCCTCCGCGCCCATCGGTTCAACACGCAACATGGGCGTGCAAATCAAAGCATCTGGTTGGTGGTCGGGATTCCCTGACTGGGGTGCTTCAAGTGCATCACTGACAGAAGAGGCATGCTCAGATTTAATCATGACATTGTCCGGGTCCTGCCGTGTCAGTTCCACAGAGAGTTCATGAGGTGCGCTCCTATCACAAGGCTCCGCCAGAGTGCCCGTCAATGAGCCGGGGTCATCGGTTGGCTCAAGTTTCACTGACACGTCTACCATATCCACACCCCCCCCGGCCAGCTCAGCGTTGATTGTCACACTTGATGGCGCAACAACCCCCCCACCCCTGTACCACCCACCACTCACTGGAGGAACATCCCCGATCGTCGTCGTGGAAACCGCCCCTTGTTCCTCAACATCCCAGTTAACCGCATCAACCGATTCAGCATTATTGTTTATATTTACACCCCCATCCTCTCTCAACCCCACCCCCTTCCCCTCATCCATTTCCTCGTCCATCTCCTCGCCCTCCTCGCCCCCGCCCCCCCCGGCGCCTCCCTCCTTAGCGTCCTCAAAGCAGACCCTGTGATAGGTGCGCCGAGGATCCGCCCTTAGCCTCACAGCGTCCTTCAGGCGCCAGGCCTCGGCCTCCTCGTCCCAGAACTGTTCAAACGCCTCACGACACTGCGCGCACGCATCCGCTCGCTCGTCGCCCGACGACGTTGGTCTATCGTCCAAGTCCCCCCCGGCACCACCATCTGCGCTGGTTACCACCGCCGGAGCTTCAGACTCCCCGTCGTCAAACCCCCCCGCAGCAGCGACGGCCGTAGCAGCGGCAGCCTCCTCTGATTCGTCAGAGATGAGCTCATGCTGTATCCAATCAACGACGTCCAGCGCCCAGCCACGTGTGTGCCCTGTGCGTGCGCGCTCCATCGTGCGCCGGTTTTCCCTGAAGTGCCAGTCGAGGTGCGCCGTGTGTGCGGCGCCACCCAGCTCCAGCGCACGGAAGCGCAGGCCGCACGTAGCACAGCGCACCCCCACGCGCAGGGCCTGAATGGCACCGATCTGGCGCTGGCGCAGCAAACCCGTGTCAAAGGTCGTCAGGTCGGGCACGGCGGGCATGGACGCCTCAGCCCGCCGCACGGCCTCGCGCGTCTCAGGAGCCACCTCACCCCCTTCGGGGGTCGACAGGACGAGGTTGGCAGCAACAGGGTTATTCGATGACGACGAGTCAGGGGCGAAGGTGGAAAGGGAAGTAGTCTGGGACACTGCGGCGGAGGTAGAAGCACTAGGAGCGGACCTGGAGGAGTCTGGCTCAACTACCGCAGGGCCGCAGGCAGCAGTGACTTCTCCCCCAGAAGCAGCAGAAGCTCCACCTCTCGGGGCGGCAGAGGCGCCCCCCCCAGGGGCAGCAGGGGTCTGAATGAGCCCTGCAGCTAGTAGCTGGGTCAACAAAGCATTGACGTCCACCGGCACGGCACTTTGGGGAGGGGCCTGAGAACTGGGAGGAGGGGCCTGAGAACTGGGGGAAGGGGCCTGAGAACTGGAGGGAGAGGCTTCCGAGCGCAGCACTTTTAGTCCAGAAGGATTCAGCCGAGACCCACTACTAGCCAATGATTGGCTAGCCCCTGAAGCCATCCACAGAGCTGGCCGCGAGTACTGCCCGGGGGGGTAGAGTTGAGGGGTTGGGTGGGGTCCTCCAAATTCATTTAATTCATAAGCGGCTGCGGATCCTTGCCATGGCACTGAAGCAGGGGGTAGCTCTGCCCCCCCGTAAACCCTCGCCTGCAGGCGCGGATCACGACTCACCCTACTCTGCTCTACGCCCCCCGAGTGGTGTTGCGCCTCCCCCTGCTCCTCAAGATGGTGCGGGGCCCCCACCGACCCCCTTGCCGCCTCTTGGCGCAGCGCGTGCTGCAGCTCCGCGGCACGCACCATTGCTCCCAGCACCAGGACATCAGGGGGCCCCCCCCTCAGCTCCACCTCATGACTGCGTGCCCCCACGCGCACAAACTTGGCACCACCCCCAAACTTCACCTCCACCCACTGGTCGTCAATTATCACCTCGTGCCCGGGGCCCCCAAACGCTAACAGGTGGGGCTTGGCGCTCCCCCCGACCCCCCCTGCATCTTGGCGCCACTTGACAGCCCGGTCCATCGGCACGCTGATCGCCTCCCCGTCTATAAATATCTCTCGCGACGCTCCATCGAACCTGATGCCCCTCCTCATGCCGTCCACAATAACGGCAGGGTACTTCCCAGCCAGGTCAAGGTCACAGAGCTCCCCGTCGATGGCGATCTGTTTGTGAGGCGCGTCAAAGCGTATCACGTGCGCCACGTATGCAAGGGTAACTTTCTGTGGCCCGGCGTCCTCGCCCCACGGACAGATGTCGTAGCCGTCGATGACAACCCAGCGACGCCCCCCGTCAATGCGGATCTTATGCTCGCGTGCGCCGATGAATATCTTCTCAGCCGGCGCATCGAGCTTCACCTCGTAGCGCTGGCCGTCAATCCAGACCCGGCGTGTAGGCCCCTGCGCGTGCACCCAACACGGGCGGCCCCCCACGACAAGGTCGCGGGGGTCGTCGCCTAGGCGATAGTGCGCTGTGTCGTTGACAATGAGCTTTCTCACCACTGGGTCAAGCCTCACCTCAATGCTCGTCCCGTGGAGGTGGATCCTAAGCGCGCGATTGTCCAGCGTCATCGCAAACTGGCGCCCGTCAATGACTAGGGAGTACGCGTCCCTGCCCCCCTCCCCTCCGGCATCGGTCTGCACTCCTGCACGCAGCAGCCAGCGCGCGTCGTGCTCCGGAACGTAAAACCGCTCCCTGTCGTACCACGGCGCGGCTGGAGCCTCCCAGAACTCTGACGTCTGGCGCCGTGCGGGAGACGTGCGCTGCTGGGGGACCGGGTCACCGGCGGCGAGCCCCGTCTCTGATTGGAGGAGATGTAGGTCGCGCTCGCGAGCCTCTATATCAGCACGGATGCGCTGAAGTTCAGCCCTCTGGTCCTGCAACTTGCGCTCGATAGCCGTGAGAGGAGCAGCACTACCGGGGCCTTTCAGTGGCCCTGCACCCCCCCCCAGGTGGTTGGGCGCGGCTCCTAGCAACGCCGGACGTTCCCAGGCATCCATTCCCTCCCTCGGCTCTGTTTCTGTCGAGTGAGCCTCCAGCCTGCTGCCCCTCTCCTTCTCCTCCTTCAGGGGAGAGTACCCCAGCAGCGCGGGGCGGGGGGCTCCAGGCCCCAGCAGGGCGGCGCGGGTCGCTCTAGCTGCCTGCGAGGGCGTCGGCAGCAATACACGCTTGCTATGAGCACCGCCCGGCTCGGGCTGGCCTGCCTTGAATGAAGCCCACCCCCCAGAGCCCCCGGGGGTCCCTGGGGGTCGAGGGGACTCTCGACGATAGTCCTTGTCCTCGCTGCCAAACAGTCCACGGAGATCCTCTGGTACACCGATGGAGCTGTCCGGTTCCATGAGGTCCTGCTCAGAGCCGATCGGCTCTGGCAGCAGCCCGGCTCTCTTCACGCGCTGGCGTTTCATTGGCGGTGGACCCCGGTCTTCCTCGTCAATCCTCGATTTAAAGATAGCGTGATCGCGCTCCATCGCACCTCCACCACTTCCCCCCCGGCTGATCCGTCTGACGTTCACCCTTCCCCGCACTACTTCCTGTCTCGGTCGGTCCTTGTTCATCATTCGTTCCCCTGAGGGCATCGAGCCAAGCAGAGGCACCTTGTCTGTCGCCCGCCGTGACCCCGCAGGACTATGCATTGGTGTCCTGCCAGTATGTGCCACCCTGCCACTGTGTGCCACCCTGCCAGTGTGCGCTACCCTGCCACCGCGCACTGAGTCCCTGGCCAGCGCCCCCTGTGCTTCGCGCAGGGCAGATTTTGACTTCAGAGGAATCCTGCCCAGCCTCAAAACGCTCCGTGCGGGCCCCCCAAGTCGCGGATCGGCACCAGCGTTTTTGCGTAATTGGTTAGAACCGTCACCGGGCGCGGAAAATTCTGAATTTGTTCGGATGGTCGATGGAATTTCTTCGCGTTTTCGCCGCGGGTCAGAAGGGGGGCCCCGGGGATCAAAGGGGGGGCCCCGGGGATCGACAGGGGGCGGGTGGGTATCACGTGGCGTCGGTGAATTTTTTCCGGTGGGCGGGGCTAGTTTGTGCATCTCTGCCACAACACGGCGCTCTGCTGTTGAAGCCACACCCACTGCAGGACTATCGGCACGTGTGATTGGTGGTTTTGTGTGATTGATAACATGTGACTCCTTAACGCTACGCTCTTCATTCAATAGCTGGTTAGTGTCATGTGCATTGGGCCGCTCTTCCATTGGTATGTCACATTCCTTGTTAACCAATGTATTCTCCTCCTCCTCCATAGCCTCCACAACGGGCGCAGACTTGACCCTTGCCAGGCTGTGCGTGGGTCTGCCATGGGACCCACTCGGTGCTGGTGCCAGGCCCTGCAGTCTCTCCCAGATGTTACCAGCGGCGGCAGCACGTGTCTGATCCACAGCAACCGGCAGAACTGTTCCCGGTAGGATCGCTGCGGAACCGCTCGATGTCTCAGCTGATCTCGGTGACCCTGGTGATCTGGGAGACAAGACATCCAATAGCTGAACGGCCGAGGTTCTAGTCGCAGAACGCTCAGCTGTGGATGCCTCAGCAGTCAATAATTCCGCGCTGGTCTGCACAACAGTCGCAGGCTCTACATCAGACGGCTTATCGTTCAACGATTTATAGCTCAGGGACTTGTTGTTGGCTGGTTGGTCAGTGGTTGTGTGTGGGTCAGCGCGTGCTCCTGGGGCCCCCATGGCTGGCACTCTGACGGCTGGCGCGAGGGCCCTGATCCCCTGTGCTGTGCGCGCGCTGAACGCTGATGCAACCTGCTGCTGCTCGGCCCACTGGCGCGTCTGCTCAGCAAGCCGCGCCTTGGCCCGAGCCAGCTCCTGCTCCAGCTCCTGTTGCTTGAGCAACAGCGCTTCTGACACCCCCCCCTCCTCCTTCCCTCCACCCCCCCCGCCCTGCGCCAACATCAGCTCCTCCAGCAGGGACCCTTTGTCGCTGCCTCTATCCTTGCCCCTGTCGGCATCCTTCTCACTGTTTCTCTCCTTGTCCCTGTCGGAACCTTTCTCACTCCCTCTCTCCTTGCCCTTGATGCCGTCCTTTGGTTCAAGTTTGACTCGTTCAGTCTGCGGCTTGCTGCGTTGTTCCGGGGTGCCTGGTGCACTGATGAAAGTCTTGGGGGGAGGGGTGTTTCTGTGTGGGTCTAGTCGCGCAGCTGCTGTCGTGGTTTCTTGGAGCGCAACATCAACATCAGTCTGCTGCTGCTGCTTCAGCAGCTGCTGCTGCTTAAGTAATAGCTCGTGCTGCTGCTGCTTCAACAGCTGCTGCTGCTTGAGTAGCTGCTGCTGCTGCTTCAAGAACTTAGGATTAACGTGGATGGTTGCCGAGGGCGATGTCGGCGTGAGGACGGGGGTGGCAGGGGGCTCTGCGGTGATGGGCCAAGCAGGGTCAATGCCGCTCACCCCCACGTCAATGGCGTAGAGAGTGTCCTGGGGGAAAAGCTGCCGCCAGGTCTGGCGCAGCTTGTACAGCGCCTCGCGCGTTCGCTCGTCCACACACGCAAATGTTGACACAAACCCAGTGACTAGGTTACGCGCGAACAGCTCGACGTAGCGGGGGATGGCAAGGGGGGCATCAGGGGGGTAGTCGACGTTCTTGATGATGGAGTCGATGAGGTAGAGGCAGGGGAGCTTGTGGGCAGGGGGCGCGGTCTGCAGGTGGACCTCTATCACCTGTGCGGCATATACAGCATCGGCGTCAGGGGAACTACGTCGATGGAAGTCACATAAAACATTTCTTAAATAGATCTGAAATCATTTTTAATGTGCCTTAATAAATTTTATGATAAACAATTAAAACTTTGAATAGAGATTTTTACCTCGTGTACTTGGCGCATGGCTACTGAAGTTGAAGTGGTTATTGTTGGGAAAGGACAACAACGCAGCCTTAGGGTTTGAAAGTTAGGATTATTGCTGCGTTAGGGTTACGGCCCCGTTAGGGTTAGCAAATCAGGGTTAGGTTAGGATTAGGGCGAAGGATTTAGGGTAGGATTAATTTCGATTAACGCTAATTTCATAGCCCCAGTACCGGCGTTGTTGTTGTTCTTTCCCAACAATAACCATTTCAGTTACTACACCGTAATTGTAACAATGAAATAAAATAAATTTGAACTATTTAATTCGCTAATTAAACGATCAACACCAACAGGCCATAGCCATACCTTGACAATCTGTTCGGCGTAGTTTCGGCTTTCCTCCGCCAGCATTGTCAGCATGGTGATGAGGGGCTTGCTGTTCTGCGTTAGGTCGGTCAGCGATCCGCGAAAATCTTCCGCTACTTCGTCCGCCATCGTTCACTTCACGCGGTGTTCGTCGATAAACCGCGATCGATGTCCGCGCAATATTATAATTATTCTGTTTTCGTTGCAATGTATTTATTGCAGGGTGACTTTATTAGTATTTTTGTTGCGCAACAGACGGTAGCCTATAGCGTGTGGTGTGTTCAACACAGCAACGCCGCTCTCATTCGTCCTCATCTCTGTACATTTATTGTCTAAAATCAAAGCAGACCGCGGCGCCTCTAGGGCGCATGGTTCAGTCGTTACAAAATTAGGTCTTAGACAGAAACATCAAAAGAATGTCGAGAAAGAGTTTCACAAAAATCCATAACATGGCTGAAAATTTGAAAACGGAAGTACTCACGTGTTGTCCACAGCGGTGAAAAAGAAAAAGACGCATCCTTTTTCTGTTTTTATTTACCAAGATCAATTTAATCAAATAATTATTATTGTCAACTTAATACCTCACTATTATATTAGAGCCGAGAGTTGTGAATCGAAAACAATTAGGCTACTGGCGGGGCCTAATGAGATACAAGTACCTACAAGTGTAAGTAACACGCTAGGCGTATTAAAAATTCATAGTTAGAATGCCATAGCGCATTGTACATTGTAGTTAGGTACCAGCTACCAAGTCACAATTGCGCCCGGTTCGATTCACGCATGCCACTAAATCAAGCTAGCTGGAATGACGTGATTGTGTCCTAGTAGCCTATATATTATTAGGCAGCAGGCGGGTTGGTACGAGTGCCATAACGACAGCCTAGCGCGGTAGACACTAGGCTGTTGCGATACGCCTAGTCTTTTGATTGAACAGTTCATTCAGTCGTTGAATCGTTGAGTGAGTTCAGAGCCTCGCTACACAGCGGACTGTCAACCACTGTTCGCGCACCAGTCAAGTCTGTCTCGCAGAGTTGCAGAAAGTTGGACGTGTTTGAGATCTAAGCTCTTCCTCTGTACGACGTAAGCGTGCTCTCCTCAGTTAGCCCCTGCTGGTCTTAGAGGCTAAGTAAGCCCGCATTGTGTAGGTATATAGTACTATTGTGCCTAATTGAAACTGATTAGACTAGACGGACCTAACCCTCGAGACAATTTATTATTTATTATTATAAGACGACTGAATCCAAACGGCTAAAATGAAGTTATTGTCATTTATTGTTATAGTCGTTGCATGAAACACAGCACGAATGAGTCCTAATCATTCATGGCAATTTCGTTGTAAACAGAATACGCGTCTTGTTGCACACATTTTACAATGAAAATCTGAGAATCTTTATTATCCAGGTGACTGCATTGACTAACGTCATAGAATGATGATTGTGTGTTTCTCAAATCATGCTTGGGCAAATAAAGAGTCAAAACGACTGAATACTTTAACATGCGTGAAACACCAAAACACGTTCCACCAGTAACACGTGAACCATATAGTGAGGGCGATATGAATCGATATGAATCGATTTTTGATTTTCTCAAATTATTGAATCTCCATCGAGGCACTGAGGCGAGTTTAACCCATCGATTTGTTAGTGAGAACAGTTTTTATTTGATTGGGACATCATGACGCTGACATCGTGGTTACTGTCAGACACAACCAATACTTGCATTCTCATAGGGGGTGGGGTGGGCGGGGGAGCTCATAAACTTATCACTTCTCAAAGTAAAGTTGTTGGTTGAATTGGTATGACCGGTAACGTCAACCATACCCAGTGGTTAAAGTGGGCCGGGTCTCAGACCCGGCACCTCATATTAGGGACCCGCCACCTCAAATGTGGCACCCGGCACCTCGAATCTGAGACCAGGCACTTTCAATAATATTAGGATCCTGCTCCATAAACGAAGGACCAGAATCATTGACATTTACGGTATAACTTACTTAGCACAGGCCATGCTAAGGGATCTGCATGACAGAGCCGCTCGGAGCTGGCCTGCAGAGCCGCTGAGAGCCGCTCTACAGAGTCGCTCTGCCGAGCCGCTCAGAGCCGCAGAGCCGCTCAGAGCCGCAGAGCCGCAAAGTCGCTCAAATATCCGACTAGGAGTTACGCGCTCATAAAAATTGCAAAGAAAAGAAATATATTTTTCCATTGTAACTTAGCGGGCGTTTTTTGAAATACGTGACCTCCCACCTCTTGCTTTCCGCTTTAACCGCTGACCGTAAAATTATTGATCTAAAGACTTCCTCCTATCTCTATTTTTGACATTGAAGAATGATATCCCATTGTCAGGCTATTGACCTAACTTTAGATCGAAATCATTCGTTCTGCGACTGCCCTCCGTTCTATCATCTAGTTTTGCTGATTAATGCTAATGACTGTAGGCCTTAGTGATAGATCACATCACACAATTGCTCACAATGTTAATTTGGTCTTCACTGATTATCGACGATCATATCGGCATGCTATTGTTCATGAGTTGTCTAAATTTGACTGATAAATAAAAGGGATGATCGTCTTAAGAGAAGAGTCATGGTCGCACAGGAGCACAGGGAAGTTGATAGGAGCTGCATTACATTAAAGTGGGCTAAACATTCTTAGGACGTTAATATAACTTCAAGCTGACAAAATGCTGAAACTGATAACCATTTCAGCCTCTCATTTTCAGTGGACTTGTACTTTTAGATTTGTCAGAATGTGGACTTTATTCAGCCATGTTTATGTGACTGACAGAGCTGCTGATTGACGATTTGAGGGATGATGTGCTCAGTGAACCCTGTGTAAACAGCCTTGACCCCGGGGCGTCCTCGTAGCAACCTTGACGACTTCTAATTTCGTTCAATGATAAACATCCAAAGTGGGCGTCACTCATTTTGAAAGTTTGCTTCGAGTTAGACATGAATTTTAAAAGTTTTAATATTAAATGAGATTGCACTATAATACTGTCAAGCATCTCTGAGCAACTGCAAAACTTGGCAACTAACAGTCCGTGAAGTGGGGGGGCGTCCGAATTTCCATCCTTCTGGTATCTTTTGAGAAATTAGCACTTTTTTATAATATTATTTTGTTTTCAAAGAAATTCTTTCACCCTCTGTCTGTGTGCGGATGCCAGACAGCAACATTGAGCTTACCGAGGGGACAAAGTTGGATGGAGTGAAAACATGTCGATACAGAAGTAAATACAGGGAGTTAAACTCTCGGTTCGACGACCTTGGATGAAAATTAATATTGTCATGTGTGTTATCAATAGTGTTGTTGTTGTCATTCTGACATCAGACAGGGCCTTGAAACCCTGAGAGTCTGATCGGTCTGTCAATGGCTGATGCTTGTTGCTCACTTTGTTATCATTAGGTCCTCAGAGCCAATAACAAAGTTGATGGTATTCATTTGCCGATGGCTATGGAATGTAGGAGATGGAAGGATGTCTGTCCTCAATTTGATTGAAATATAGGAAGTTAGTGCCTTTTTTTTGGTGAAACACTGTGACTTCCAAATATGTTTATATGTTTGTCATAATAATTCTTTAGCCGCTATAGTGCCTTGCTGACAGCCACTGCCAGGCCTACAGAATGTAGGACTACTATTAATTTAATTATTGTGACTGCCTGGTCCTGTTCACAGCGTTCTACTAATGCTGACACTGCTTGAATTATGAGAGCTTGATTTGTAGTAAATAGGTATCTATTATTGCTTAGCGTTTCTGAATACATATTACTGACTACTTTACATTTTTTTTATAGATGAAAGGCGATTAACGGGGATTATAAATTTTTTATAGCATCCTTGTACAACTGTTATCCGCGTATTATCTGCATAATAAAATCTTTTATTTATTTTGCACTTGACCACTTCTGCAGCCAGGTGTTGCTTTGACAACCAGTCCTCCCAAGTACAAGAACGAGAACGAGAAGAAGAAGATGTCTGCCTCCAAGACGACGCCGATGTTGGAGAAGTCCATCACGGCGCACTACCTGACGCTCCCCCAGCCCGCCGACAAGATTCAGGTCATGTACGTCTGGATCGATGGGACGGGGGAGTACCTCCGCTGCAAGACGAGGACCTCAGACATCGTACCCAAGAAGGCTGAGGGTAAGGGGGCCTTATTTGTTGAGGGGGCTTATTTGTTAGGGGGGGAGTTTTTCCGCTGCAAGACTCAAACCTCAGATTTTGTGCCCAAGAAGGCCGAGGGTAAGGGGGGCTTTATCTGTTGGGTGCGAATTTTGTATTCCGTTGATCATGCAGGGGGATGAGATGTCAAATCAAGTTAAATTTATATAATCATAGAAAGAGCTTTAGCAGTGAAAAGTCTATACAGTGATTACATAGCAGAAGCTTGTCTACATAAGAACGAATAGGCCTGAATAAGCAGCATATAAATGAATAGGTTTGTTTCGTAGGATAGCTGCACATCTGGTATACAATGTAAGTTATAAAGTTCTACCACACTGTGAGCTGCAACGACCTCTTGTTTAGTGGACAACGGACAACATTGAGCTCTAGAGGATAAGCATATCTCAACGTCATCTGCAGCATCTCCAGCTGTTGAGTCAGTCAGTGCTCTTACAGTTCCACACCGTGGACACAGCTCAGTGGCAAGGCTATTGCAATACCGGGGGATTTGAATCTGTTTCCTGAACAGACAGGCTCAAAAAACGGATCTGTAGACAGTAATCGGATTTGTACAGCAAATGACGCCTCTAAAGATGTCATTGAGGAGAGTACAGCTGCAACAACATCATATGACGATCATGCCTTAAGGGCTCTACAATATGCCTGCGTACAGGGCTACACAATACACACAGGCCTACAGCACAAGCAGGGCAAATATCGTGTTAAGCCTATGTCATGATGTGGAAGTTTCATATTATTGATATATGACTCGCAGCATAAGCTTCAACATTCCGATTATTGATTTATAATGGAGAGGACCGACGACCCTTCGATTCTAAAAATTGTGGTAAATTTCACATCGCTACTTCGTCTATGTCGATTGACAGTTAGAATGAAGTTTTTGAAAAATAGGAAGCTTTTGTCACGGTTGGCTACCAGCTTATTACTGTTCTTTAAAGCATTAGAATGATGCGCATAATAAATAGCGAAGTCATCCGGCTGTCGTCGATAATAGTACCGGCTAACGGACCAAAGCTGCTACGCAAATAATTATGGGACCGGTGCGCAGTAGCCTAGCAGCCGTTTCGAATTCGCTGCTGGTTAATAATTGGTATGAATCAATGGGGGGGAACTGGGAAATTTATTGCTGCCTTATTATACTTGACTTGCCAACGTCAGGCCTGATACAAATATTATGGAACTTCGTACATTCTAGGGGATCCGGTGCAACCTACTCTATCATATTTTCTAGGCTGCACGAAGATATCTTTAGAGTAGACTCGAAAACGAAAAATGGCCATCCCAATGACATATGTCATTGGGCCATCCAATTGCCTACAGGCTACAGCGGGCCCTTATTCTCGCCAACAATCACCAGTGGATTGGCTTGATTGAGTTGCATGTAGGCTGTAAGTTATAAGATTTTGGATTTTGTGCAGGTATAGAGAATCACACTCCAACATTCTACAAATTCCCTCCTCCGCTATTTCCCCTGTTGTACTGCTATGACTCACGCCGCTAGCTAATGTTCACACGCCACGGGTCACTGTGGCTTGTAGACTGTAGTTCAATGCACTCGAGCCGTGTTGCAACGTTTATGACAGATAGGAATGGGCTATATCATATAGGCCTATGCGTGTTATAGTACATGTAGCAGTAGCGAGTCAGACTAACTTTGAAACGGATCGTTTTGTGCCTCATACTGTGTATGTGACCGAGTCACGCCTTTGTATTTCTCATAATCACAGTTGCCATATAGCCGGGCTTTAGGCCTAGCGCTATGATTGGGCAGGTTTCTGATCCATGTTGGTTGGCTTATACTTTCTGACACAAGAATTCATTAGTAGCCAACTTTTGCCTACTCATGCCACAGCTTATTTATATTTGATGCAATGCACTAGATGACACGTGATGCAAATATCTGTTTTCTATGTATCGGCCTTGATTGCCCTTGTTATATTAGTTTGTGCAGGCCTAGAGTGCGGTTGTGGTGTAGGCCCAATGTTGTTCTTTCATACAGTATATATTACTGTTACCTTATTACTGTGCTCATGCGTGCTCATTCATGATGTTTTTTCTGCACTGCCTTCGATGGCTAATAGAAGACTAAGGCCGTGTTGTTCAATAAGGAGTTATTTGGTTTTAAACATCAAAGAACAAAAATGAGGTCACGATCCAATCAGATCCCGCAAATTCGATCCAGGATTGTTTGAATAACACGCCAATATTGGGGAGTTATTCAAATAATCCTGGATCGTTCAACT
>JAQIWG010006764.1:0-12991 GCA_034695025.1 Chamaedrilus cognettii | reverse complement strand
GCTGCCGCTGCCGCTGCCGCTGCCGCTGCCGCTGCCGCTGCCGCTGCCGCTGCCGCTGCCGCTGCTATCGCTGCTGCAGTGTTAGTGCTGCTGTTTAGGATGCGGCAGCCGAGGGCAACAGTGGGCTGCAGCAGCAGCGCTGTTTGGCATTGTATCCGGTAACGCGGAATGTTTTTCTCAACACGTGATCGGAATTAGGCCTATAGGCTATCGAACAGTCGCAATTAGCCTACGTTGGTTTGAGACAAGCGGATAGGCCTACTGACCGAGCAGGCCTACTGACCGAGCAGGCCTACTGACCGAGCAGGCCTACTGACCGAGCAGGCCTAACCGAGCAGGCCTACTGACCGAGCAGGCCTACTGACCGAGCAGGCCTACTGACCGAGCAGGCCTACTGACCGAGCAGGCCTACTCTGGTCCTGGTATCTGTCCTACTGACCGAGCAGGCCTACTCCGGTCCTGGTATCTGTGCTGGTGCAGGCCGCCACGCACACACTAACTCATAACTTCAAATCCCCAACCCCTTGCCCAACCCCAACCCTAACTCTAACCCTGGCCCTAACCATAATGTGGTAACCCTAATTCCTCAATAACCCAAACGAAATCCTTACGAACGATAGTTATCACGAACGATAGTCTGGTGTGTTTAATATGACGCCGGACTGCGGACTGATATCTCTTTCGATCTTCTTATAATCATGATCACAGCTTTTGTAGAGAAATAAATCTTGTTGCAATTCGTCTCATCGACTTGTCTTGGTTACATAAAAACTTCCTTAGCCCACTGCTGGTGCCAAGGACACGCCTTCTCAGGCGAGCGAGCACGAGCGTCGTTTAACGAGTGGCGAATCGTGGGTCTTTTCTGGTGTGGGGGAGCAATTTGTGATTCTTTCCCAAAATTTGTCATCTCTAAAATTCGTTCGATGTACATGGCTTTGGTGGCTCTGTATGAGGGTTCTAATTTCTAAAAGTGCACAATGCCATTTTTTCCGCCGTTGCACAAACAATTAATTCTATGGCAAGGGTGTGCTCATAACTCAATGAAAAACTACATGAACAATTTATTAGCATTTAGATTGTAGAAACAGAAAGTTTGAAACGACGCCGTTGCGTCGTCGGCCTCTCGTTCTATCGCAACATTTATCGTCGATAAATGTTGCGATAAAACGAGGGGCAGCTGATCTCCCAGGACCCCCCACTCGCTATAATTCAGCAGGTGTGTCTAAAGCGCACCAAACCGTGCAGCGCCGCTGCGGGCTGCCAACAGTTGCAGTGCGGAGGGCTGCGTTACAGCTAGGCTGCATTTTTATCGATCCAAGATGCGCCACGTAGCCCAGGCTACCTCCAGCAGAAACACCAATGCGCCATGTCAACCCACAACAGTAGTTACTAGTCTACGTTTCGTACTATTATAGCACTGGCATTTAACCCCGAACACAATGCACTATATAGGCCTACATGTACATCTGTAGCGTGCGCGAAGCTATTGAATGTAGGCTATATAAATAGAACTGGAGAAAATGGTATCATAGCTGTAATAGGCTATCATAAGTTCGAAACGCATTATTTTAATAGTTATAGTAGGCCGACAACGGAATTACAGCCTTCTATGTACGCCTAAGAGTGCGTGCATCTATCCTAATTAAACACCTCTAGGCCTAAAGACTTCAAAGGTTAGAGATGTCAGTTGAAGCGCCTGGAATGAGCTAAATCCTTAAATTGGGCCCCGATCGACGCGAACTCAATAATCAGTAGGGCTGGGACACTGATACGCGAAGTTTACCGACCCTAAGACCCCCGCCCCCTCCCCCGTCCGAGCCATGTCGATGAAGCGCCGCCTGTCGAGTCTATTCGGCCGCAGCGGGAGCTCTGAGCGGCGCGCCTCCCCCAAGCACGAGCAGAAGCGTCTTGACGTGACGTCCATGACGACTGAGGAGAGCGATGACGACTCGCTGGACGAGCCAGGGGAGGAGATGACACAACTCGGACACACCAGGTGACGACGTGTTCCATGACTGCATTACTGTCGTTGTCTTATTGGGAACAGAAGCGGAAATTGATTATGCGTAAAAGTGCATCATCATTGTTGTAAATGTTTTTTTTACAACATTAAAGCATAGTTGTTTCTTCATTATGACATTTAAAAAATTTTTAGCATTGCTAAATGAGGCAAGTATTTTCCTAGTTGCTAGTGTTTCAGTCAGTATATAGTGTAAACTTACTGGAATTGTTCTCTTAGCACCGAAATAAAAAAGTTTGCAGCTTAAAAACAATTTTGTAAATTTTTTGCCCTAATGCCTAGCGGTCAACTTGATTTCAAATAAAAAATCTAGATGAAGCAATGACGCTTCATAAATCGGTTAAATCGGCGCATTCTTTAGGGCATCCTTCAATTGGCTCAAATTTATTGAAGTGCTATTTTTTGAAGCCTTCCCTATTATCGCTCTGCACTTCCAGTTTTCCTTCCTATTGGCTGTTGAGCATTTATGAAGAAGTCAGGTTAGCAGCGCGTCAGGGTAATTAGCAGGCCTACAACAAGTATTGTATTTGATCTACTTTTTTACTGTTTAGAACTGTCATTAGATGTTTATATTTGTTTGAGAACCTTTGGCAGCTTTTCAATTTTGCTAGCACTTTGATAATTATGCGTGTGGTCACGCTGCAGTAGGGACAACGGTGACGTCACGGACGGCAGTGGGCCGGGCGGCGCTGGCGCCGTGCCAAGACCGTCCGCGCGCCGCTCACGCAACCTCTCGGTGGCCTCTTCCACGCAGGTGAGGGGACTCGCTTCTGTGACCTACTACTGAAGAATAAGTGTGTGTCATGTAGTGACAATAGACCCTAGTCTCTGGTGTATTTAGAAAATGGCCGAGGAGGGTCACAAATTATGAGTAATTTTAGATGGAAGGACCACTTGCCTCACTGATTGAAAATGCTTATTTTCTTTTTTGACCTTCCCCCTCCTCCCCCCCATCCTTTGTCGATAGGGATGGCATCGAGTGGCTGAGATTGACAATTCTAACTTTTCTTGGGGAATATAATCTAAAGATTTCGTGTTTTTCAATTGCCAATTCATTTGGAAAATAGATAAAGTATCCTGGGGAATTATTATTTAGATTTTGTAGTCTTGTGTAGAATACTACCTAGTTGTCGCGTGTTAGTGCTTGCTTGCGTGAGCTCATGGGTTACACGTTGTAACATGCCTCTCAGTGGTAGGCCCCTGCTGGCCTATATGCTTGTATAGTGTTTGCTCAGCATGCCTGGTCCCATGATACTATAGATAGAGCCTCATTATCTAGTCTACTATTCGTAGTTAGTCGGTGTAGGTGATCTGCATGATTCTCTCGCACTCAGTCAACCATGTCAAAGCTGAACGCTGAACGCGCTTCATTGTACTGCATGCAGATGTCATGAGGTTGAATTCTTGTTGTTGCAGTAACTGTAACATTGTTAGCCTGTTTATTAATAGCCTAAATTTATTAATTAAGGACCAGTGTGAAATGTGAATGGAGCCAAATAGACTAGATCATGATGCGGTGAAGGTCTTTAAATGAAAGACTATTGACAGTGAATTCATTGTAGCAGGGTCGGCGTTGAGTGTGCGGGCCCCCCCCCAAAACATGCTAGTGGGCCTCCTACAGCGCCTTTAAAAACGAACCCACGAGCGGGGGGAGGGGGTGCTGACAGAATTCTTTTCATACAAACCTTACCATCATACGTAAAATTGAGTGGGCCCCTAATCACCCCCTAATGGGCCCCCCAGTAAATTACAGAAAAGGCATGAAAATATGCCGTTTCAGGTAATTCACCAAAAAGTTACTATGTCAAATTCACACCTTTTCCCCCATGTGGGCCCCCTTCGCAGCCGTTGCCCCCTCGCAGCGGTAGCCCCCCCGGCCGGGGGTAAGGGGGGCGCTAACGCCGGCAGTGCATTGTAGTCTTTAACAATCATAATTTGGGTTCATGCAAGGCTGCAATCTGCGCTTCATCGATTCATTCTTGTAAGCATCTGCGCGCTGTAAAATTTAAATTTGAAAATTAAGGCCGATATACACATTTTGTCAGCGACTTTATCCTCATTTATTTATTTGTAGCGACTAACAAGGCGGTCTTATTTTTCATTTCTGCTTCTGTTACGGATTAGCTTCTAATAAGTACGTAAGTTACGATTTGAGATGCCTGATTAAAAATTGTAAGTTATTGCCGCAAAGCGAAAGGACTCCTACTTTGTAGTACACCCTGTAGTACGCTCAGGGCTAAATGTATTGACTTCTTAGATGTTATATAAATCTTTATGCGCCACCAGAGCTAACTATTGGTATCAGCCTAGGTCAGTAGCGTGCTGCATAGCTGGATACATTGTGGTACTATAGCTGAGCAGCATGTCAAAATGCCTTCAGAAACATCCCACGGCGGCTCTAGCCTTCACTCAGAGAGCCATGGCAGTGCACGTAATGCTCGCAGGCCTAGCGTCGATAAACAGGGGCGTAGCCTAAATTTAAACAAAGAGGAACCCACATTCAAATCATAGTTTTAAAAATTGTCTCTCTATCGAACAGGAATATATTATTGTAGGTTTTGACTATCAATCGAGGAATGCAGAGTGTCAGTGAGCGTTGCTATACATTAGCTTCAGTACTTGGCGTGCGTGCTAATGTTAGAGAGGGTACATTGTGTATGTGAGGCTGCTAACTCATTGGATCGCAGCTCTGACTAGATTGCCTTTAAATAAACATGTTGAAGTATGATAATGACTGTGATACTTAGCCTAAGTCTGCACTGCCTGTTAAATGGCAATATCTTTGAAGTGAATATGAGCCGCACTTTATGGACACAGCTATTAAATAACGCAGGAGGAGCACTATAATAGACCTACTCTGTTTAAGTTCCCCGCCAGGGCCTACTTAGCAACATAAAGTCCATTGATGGGTCTGTATAAAGCGTGGTGTACTATACAGCGTGGAGCTGAGGGCTATGAAAGTGTGCCAAGCTACCGCAAAGCTTGTTTGGCATGCATTGTTAAATTTATGAATGACTAACGGAGTATGGCTGACGCATTATGCTTGCTTGCAGTGTAATATGCAGGGTGATGCTGCATGCTGTACAGATCTATTGGTTCTGACTGTAATTGTATTATTGTTGTTGTTCATTGTGTTGACCACGTTCAATAGAGTGCAACAATTTTTACCGACCAATTTTAAATTTAGTCCTATGTTTGTTGGGGCCTGGAAGAACTTGTAGCGCAGAAGTACAAGGTTACGATATGTGTAGTCTATAGGTTATCCAGATAAACAGATTTTATGGGCAAGCAAACTGTATGGGTTGAAGCGAAATCTGGCAACATGATAATGATTTACAGTGAAGGGAGAATTTTTTTTATTTCATGGGAGGCTGCCGCGTACTTCAACTTTTTATATCGGTCTTCAGAAGAATGTGAAACGGTTCGTGAAGGCTGCTTACATCAAGCTGTACACGATTGGTTTGAGACGGTACATTTAACCAATCCAATAGCGTGTGGTGGTATTCTGCTTCCCTGCCGCTCTGTTTATTCTATGCTGCAGCCTTAATTGAAGCCTGCGTACAGAATGTTTATGCACGCCGCCTAATTAACGAGCGACTGGCGGCCGACGCTAAAACTAAAGCTGCTCATCCTGTCTCTGGTTTATAATGCAGCCACACAATTAACTAACGCGCCGCTAGTTGAAGTTAATGGCATCCACTTTTGCAAAGCGTTGTGCAGCTGGCTTATTGTCCGCTTCAACAGGCTAGTCCATGGCTCGGCTTGCGCTCAAATCAAATAGCAAAGTAGCTGATTAACTGGCATGCGTGCTATTTACATAGAAGTTCCTTTAGCACCTACTGTGATGTAGGATACAATAAGCTTCGTCAATTTTAATAGCCTAAGCCATTTTCACGTTTCAAGGTCATTCGTCTCATCTTCTGATAGAGATAAATATAATTGACACCAACGTCAAGAGCTGATAAAGCTGTTGCAGCCACACTATGGGCTGCAGCAGGACTCAGTACAGTCGTGCAATGCTCTACGGCGCAGTCTACCGCATGCTCTAACTGCCAGCTTGCCATGCGGCAACATTTCCTTACACGTTCACATGGTGTGGTTGTCTATTCGCTTGATCTTGATCTTGATAGCGGTTCCCCCAGTATCAATCTACTTATTAACTGCTGGGCGTGTCGTGGATAAAATCCTGATGTTTAGTGTCTGTGGAACTGCAATCGGTTGTCGGTGAAAGTTTTTTGCTGTGTCTCTACTACGCTGTGCCGTCAAACTGTTTATAATTATTATTGTCATCCAGCAACTATAAATGGTGGCTGCATCTGTTCAAATAAAACATTGTTAGCTCCGCAAGAGTCGCTCTATTTTTCCCTTATAATACTTTGATGTCTGATTAAGGCAAGACGTGATACGCCATTAGTCTGGGTCAACCTGTCTATGGTCATACCTGATTGAACATGTAATTGAAGTTGTTGTATGAGAAGTGGTTTAAAAAGAACCATTTCAAATAGGATGGGGACGAAAGGCCGACAAGGACAGAGATAGGAGGAGGTGTGGCCATTCCTTGTTCCAGGAGCCACGTGAGATGTGTTGTATGGTCTGTCTATTAAGCTAGGTGCACAGCTGTGTGCACTTGCTACATACAGCAGCTGTGTGCACTTGCTACATACAGCAGCTGTGTGCACTTGTTACATACAGCAGCTGTGTGCACTTGCTGCATACAGCAGCTGTGTGCCCTTGCTACATACAGCAGCTGTGTGCACTTGCTGCATACAGCAGCTGTGTGCACTTGCTACATACAGCAGCTGTGTGCACTTGCTACATACAGCAGCTGTGTGTACTTGCTACATACAGCAGCTGTGTGCACTTGCTGCATGCAGCTGCTGCGTTCAATCAATCCGTCGACACCACTATCGATGAACCACACAGGTGCACGCTCCACTCGTCAAGTCTCAATCTAACAATTCCTCCCTGAACGCTCCATTCATCCTACTTCCCAATGCCTTCATTGCACCAATTTCTTAAAAAAATTAAGCATTTTGCCATATCAGGGAGAAAAAGCTAATGGAAAGGCTGATCTATATAGAATGAACTGAAGCGTATGAGCGTCAGTCAAAGGTATAGAGCTCAGCAAGTCATACTGATATTGTTATATATCTCTGAGGTTAATCGATGGTGCAGGTGTGCCCTAGCCGCTGCCGCTCAGTCATCAACGCTACTGTACATGACTGCAGCACGGACTCGGCACTGTAGCCTATATACGAGCACGAAATGCACACATTCAGCTGCCGCGGTAGCTTCGCATCAAATTCACAGTTGGACAGTGTTACTTCAGACATCTATACCGGTTGAAGGGAGGGGGGAGGGGAACGTGGGGCCTTCACTCAAAATTGTGAAAATTTCCCTCAGAGAATCTTTATAAAGAGAAGTTTTCATCAAATTCATCAATTTTATCTCGTTTATTAATTATATATTTTCTAAAAATAATTGATTGGAAAACCTTTTGTGTTGAATTTTTGTTGAATTTTTAAGCCAAATGTCTTCGTACGACCTTGTCAGAGGCACTCAATAGGGCTTAACAGCAATAACCATGTTCTTGAAGTTGAGCCGTTACCCGATGATTTAAGGAAAGGAACGACTGACTTTCACAAATTTTGATAACAAAATTAGGAACGTATATTTAATTGATTATAGCAATTATGTTGCTAACGTTACATGATATTCCAAAGTGTAACCTATGGCAGCAGTGTGCGTATATGAAATAGAGGATATTATAATCAGTTGATGATGTAGCTGCGCTGTGCAGGACCCGCGCACGACGCGCCCTCTAGACGACGATCTTGCCCGCACGCTGCGTCTGAGACTCACTGAGGCAGTGGACGCTGATGACGTCACCAAACTGAGGACCGCGCTCGACGATCTGATTGGTCGCGACGTCCCAGTGCAGCACGTAGACCTGTGCACGACAGACGGGAAGACTGCGCTCCATTACGCGCTCGAGAGGGGGCGTCTCAAGGCTGCCGAACTGTTGATCGATGTGGGAGAGATGGGACTGCTCACCAAGGGGTGGGTGATTGCGAGGATGATTGTGGATTAATATTTGATGTCAACGAGGTGGGGGGATGTTTGTGGATGTCGAGTATGTGATGGATGTTGAAGTTTTAGGGTTGTGTGTGTTGTAACACACGACCCGTGTTGACACACGAATAGACCTAGATGGGGTGTGCATTTGATATAAAGTCTGTGTATGTGCACTGAATCCCTCGTGTGTCTGTGTGTCTCTATTTGGCATCAACTATATATACTTTAACTGTAATAATAGATGCAAGATGATTTGATATTTTGAGCATAATTAATATTCAAAGAACACTGAATGCGTTTGAATGCTTTAGTGTATTATAATACTTAGTGCAATGAGGGTAATGTTAGTGGGGAGTCATCACGAGTTGATTTTAGATTAGAATTGTTTTGGCTCTGTCGTACATTTCCAACAATTTAAGAATTAAATATTGTTAAAACCTTACGTTAAACAAGCTAACATGTATGTCTGACTGCAGCTATGTGAACTTGGAGAAGCAGATCCCGCCCTCGCACAAGACAAGTCTACACATTCTTTGTGAGCTCGGCGCTCTGTCCCTCACCGAGAAACTGCTTGCACGTCTAGCCACCAACGCGGCGACAGCCAATCAGGGCTCGAGCATCTTGGCGCAGTACGGACTCAAGGTCAGGCTCGGCCAATCACACTACCAGGCGTTGAGTGTTTGTACTATCGAAAGCTAAAAAATTTGTTGGGATTAGACCGAGTAGCAAAAAACATAATTATAATTAGTAATATATTTTGAATTTTTTTGATGGTCATAATTTGTGGTATTTGGAATCCCTCCCGCCCTGAGATTTACTTGACAGAAAATTCAATTTTTACAGGAGTTTCTTAGCTACTCCCCCACTCCCCCCTCCGTCCCTTTCAGATGACTTTGGAGAAGAAAGTTGACTAGAAGGAGTATTTGATACGAGTATTTGATACGAGTATTTGATACGAGTATTTGATACGAGTATTTGATACGAGTATTTGGTACGAGTATTTGATACGAGTATTTGATACGAGTATTTGATACGAGTAATTGATACGAGTATTTGATACGACTGCTATTATTTACCCAGAGGCATGCATATGTATTTTACATATTACTGGATATGTAAAATAATTAATTATGTAAATAATTTTTTTGTTTTTACTTATTTAGGATACGACTGATACTGATACTCCAGATATACAACCAGATTTCAAAATGTATTCCGCCGCTGTTGTCGCAGATTGCGAGTCCAAAGATCGTCGGCCTCCACGACCGAGTCGTCATCCAGGCCGACTTGGAGCCGCGCCGGCGTGTGGAGGGCATCCACCTCGCAGCCATGTACGGACACGCAGAGCTTGTTAGAGTTCTTATCCGCCACGGTTTCGACGTCAACAGCAACGACGGAGAGAACCAAACTGCGCTCGCGTGGGCGGCCAAGCGCGGTCACGTGGACATGGTCAAGGTGTGACGTCATGGGGAGTTGTGTGTGCAGCTGTGACGTCATGGGGAGTTGTATACAGAATTTTAATCTGCACTTTTTTTACCAGCGATTAGCACACATGATGCTAAGGGCCCTCATAGACGATGCAAGCTATATTTTCATGCAGCTTGAAAAGAAAAGTTATGTGATCGTCATTTGCCAACGTTGTGTCTCAACTTGACGCGTTGCAGTTATTGTGTTGTTGTTTGTTGGGCACAGCTGCAGTATTTGTTGCATTCAATATTCATCATTTAACTGCTTTCGGCTTAGCATCTACGATAGATTGGTCGCGCAATCTATGATATATTCATCGTATGTTCTGTAACGTAGATAATTATCATCATTCTATTACATCCAGCGATATTTTTGATATACAACAGTAATAATTGATGGTTCTACATCTTGACTTCAAACCAGGCCCACCGTGCCTTTCATTGATCTGTGTGCTGGTCGTGCCCTCTCCCTCAGGTTCTCATCCAGCTAGGTGCAGACGTCAACCAGGCTAACGGGTACGACGTCGCGCCCCTCCACTGGGCCATCGAGCGCGGACACAAGGAGGTCGTCAAGGCACTCATCAAGGAAGGCACGCCGCCCTCCGCTGTCTTTACCTCTCTATTTACTTACACACAACCTACTGGATCAAGTTGAGATCTGATAAAACAAATCAATTTTTAAAAATCCAAAAATATTATGAATAATAAATAAATTTTGAGTACAGGCTTGAACAAGATCTGCCGAAGTGTATGATGTTTGTAGCAGATTTTAAGGATTAGGGTGACATGACATTTTACTCAATTGATTCAATTCAATGCTGATTCATTAATTTTAACACACCTAGAATAGACGTCACTGCATTGTTTACGTCTGCCTATCGATTCAATATTCATTAAGTTGCTATCCCTGATATGAAAATTCTAATTAAAAGAAGAAGTCTTAACATGCCTGTGAAAAATCTCATAGGCTAACATCATGCCCACGTTCACAACTGAATTGATGATGAATATATGAGGCAAATGACTCAAGTTGTTAGGTCCCCGATGACGTCATTAAACATCAAAACGGACTCTGAACTCATTATTATTTATATTTATCATCATTATGTGTGTGTGATATAAGGTCGCGACTCGATAGATGTCAACAAGGACCGAGTCAAGAGTCCGCGCTCGCCTATAGAGCTCGCTGCCAAGTATAACCATATCGCTATCGTCCATCGACTACTGAAGACCAACGGTGTGGAAACTGAGAAGAAACTTGACGCTCTCATGATCGCCGCTAAAAAAGGTATCAAATCGTTCTTTGTTGGAATTGGACCTATTAGAAATGTTGTGGTTTTTGTAGTTTTTGAGGCTAACAAATTTGTGTTCTAATAAAACATGCAATGTAACATGACATATGATCACGCAAGCCTGTGTGGTCTAGAGCTACTGTATCTTCACTGGACTGCCATGCTAGAGGTCTGGGATTAAGCCCCGCTCAGCCTTAGCCAATTAGAGAATTCAATTTCTCAGCTTGTAAAAGCCTTCCGACCAGTGCGAGACTATAAACGGGTCTGGTATCACATCAAGTTGTACCATATATGATTCAGGGTTGTTTTTTTATCATATATGATTCAGGGTCGCGAGAAACGGTTTATCATAAATGATTCAGGATCGAGGGACATCGTGAGCGTGTTGCTGGACAACGATGCGGAGTTGCTCGAGCAGTTTGACAACGACGGCAACACAGCGCTGCTGGTCGCGGCGGAGGCCGGGCGCATAGAGGTCGTGCGCATGCTGATCGAGCGTGGCGCAGACCTCGAGAAGAAGAACTACGAACGCAAGACGATCTTTGACCTCGCCATGCACAGCCCCGACACGCACCTCCTGCGCTACCTCATGGAGGTCAGTGCTACTGCACTAATCGCGTTGTAAGGGAAACTTAATTGCAGCAATTGAATAAAATGATTGTATATCTTTTTGACATTAAATTTTGTATTTTTAAAAGAAGATTTAGAACGAAAAATGAAATTAAATAAAATTAAAATATTTAATTTTAAAAGAGGACGCTTGCGTCAATATCAAATACAAGTTGTGGAGCCGCTGTGAGCTTCAGCGGCAAGGATTAGTAAGAGAATAAGTCGTATCTTTACATTAATGAGGTGCATGCTGTAATTGATTTCTAATGTTATCACCTTTGTTGAGAAATATATTTGCTACTTTGCGTCAAATTGGCATTTATTGGGCTACTTGAAATCGATACTAGATATATATTTCGAGTCTTGCAAAGCTGAAGGAAGGAGGGTGCGCTGCTGCTTTTAGGTGTATCGAGATGGAAACAAGGCGGAGGACGTGAAGAAGGGAAGCTACTACATCCACGTGGCAGCGGCGGGCGGTGACGTCGACAAGATTCAGTACCTCTCCGAGACCGGCATAGACTACCACACGGCGCTCGACAGCGGAGGTCTGGTCTCACAGAGATCTCACTGTAGAGCTTCTCTTGTTTATTGTTAATGGTCATTGTCGCAAGGAACTCTGATGGCAATGGGTCATTTCAAGTCCACGGTGTTACGATTGAGTTGGAGTTGAGTTAACGATCGACACGTCAGATTTATATTCACATTTTTTGCTGTTGTCTGTCCGTTTGGACATTCACGTTTGGTATGCTGGACTGACGGGATCGAATGCTATTCTGAATGTGAATGTGATTTGTAAGTCTACAACATTGGCTAGACTGATCGAGTGCTATCACGTGACAACGCCGTAGCGAATGTGAATATGAATGTGAATCTGACTTGTCGGTAGTTAACTCAACTCTAACTCAATCGTAGCACTGTCGACTTGAAATGACCCGATGTCTATCTTGAAATCACGACGTACCGTGAATCCTTTAAAAAAATTTAATCATTGGGGTAGTCATTAAATATAGTGGTTGTGTGCAGGGAACACTCTGATTCACACGGCAGTGGCACACAACCAGGTCGCGATCCTTGATGCATTCCTCTCCAACTTTGACGACATCATCAACCAGCAGAACAACGACGGGGAGACCGCCCTCCACATCGCCGCCAAGAAGGGTAGCTATGACATTTGAAGACGTCGATATTGGGCTTTGACCACCCTGCGGTCTATGTCCGTTACTGCAGCCTTAATCTGAAGCATTTGATAAATTCACATTCGCTTTTTATTATTTTTTCCGGGTTTAATTAAAACTTCACATTTTCTATACCGGGTACCCATAGCGCTAAATCTAAATTCAATGTGTATAGCTCCTCAAATGGGGTCCATCACTGCACTCGTTAGTCTTGAAACACTCCAGAAACACTCCTATATAATATAAGATCCTGCTTTAGTGAGCAACCTTCCGTCTGTATATATAACACACTTAAGGCCTAATTTTAAAGTAAGATTGCGTCAGCAGGTCGATGACCTAGGTCACATGTCATAG
>JAQIWG010006763.1:0-12996 GCA_034695025.1 Chamaedrilus cognettii | reverse complement strand
CCCCCACACGTTTACCTGGGGGATAGTTGCTCTCCCCATGCCCCTCCGGTAATTACGCCACTGCGGGGTATGAGGATCGACGTCTGACAGTCGTTACGCAAGGACAACTTTGCTCTATTGCGCGGCGTTACGTCCGCGTGAAAGTATTAAGTGTTGTATTAAGTATTGTATTAAGTATTGTATTAAGTATTGTATTAAGTATTGTATTAAGTATTGTATTAAGTATTGTATTAAGTCTCTACAACACACTCGCCCACGACTTAAGCATAATGGACTACGTACATTGTTAAGATCTGCGTTATTTTTAATCTGCTCGAGTGCCTAGGGGGGAGGGGGGGAGGGTTCATGCTTCCGTTCTTGAACAATGTAACGTTCTATAGTAGCCCACATGATAAACGTATATGTATAAACCGATATTTAACAAAAGCATGCGGTCTATGTGTCAAGCACGCGTATTTGTAGTAGGGCCTATAAGAATGCAACACTATCTTTTTATATCGCGCAAGTTATGACTATTTTTTATTTACATGCGTACCTTTGATTAATATCAAACATTTTATCCAATGACGAGTTATTGATAACATTGTAAGGAACTGGCGCTCGAAACGAATCCTACAGAGCATATATTACGATTTCGGTACCCCCCCCCCCCAATGTTGAAAACGAATCGTTTTTCCCGACGTCACGTAACCCGCTAAACGACCTCTTGGAATTTATCAAGGACCCCTTTGTCAAGGTTGCCCTCTTGAACACAACGTCACACAGAGTCGTGTACACTTACACTAAGTCTTTCATTGGAGCTCTGTTATAGGGTAGTGTAATTCATTGCCGCCCAGGAAAGGGCCACCAAGCACGTCAGATTGCTACTTTTATATCACATTGAGAATTAGCCTAATAAACTACCATCAATCTTCGTGGATTTTAAACCACTTTATGGTTCGCTCTTTCGAATTGAATTCAATTTATTTTCAGTCGCAGAGAAAAAACACGTAGGCATTAAAATAAACGTAACGTTAAACTAAACGTCGCATCAACTGACGAAAACAAAGAGTCACAAACTCACAACTCGCATGAAGGTTCACATGAAACACTTCGTGCTTCACTCGCACAAAGAGCAAATTTTGTCATAGATTTGATAATTCATATAATCATAAACGATGCATGCAGGCTAAATGGCATTGTAATCATCATTCTATGATTTAACACGATATTAAAGCAGTGTCGAAAATGTTGTTAGAAAGTTTTAATAAGCTAAATTTCATGCATCTATATAACTATGAGCAATCTATGCAATGCATAGATTGCAATGCAATCTATTATAACATATGAGTTTTAATCGTATAACGACGATCGATTTAACAACGAGTTTTGTGTGCTGTAGCTGATAAAAATGTAAAAATAAATGAAAATAATAAATACATATAGAGCCTTCCGGCTAATATAAAAAGGGCAGTTCTTATCGTCTCTTCGCATATACACCTGGCAGCCTTGATTTCAGACAAAATGGGCGACGATTTTAAGTCTTAGATCTCCAACGAGAGTAAACAACATCTTAAGAAATAAACCTGTTGACATACAAAAAATGTTAATAATGCAAACGTGCGTTACATAGTAAAACATAGATTTGCCTGACATAGATCGCAATGATTTTGCTCTTTAACCTGATTTTCATATTGAAATCATTAGTTTAGTTTTCTGTCGCAGTCATCAGGCGATAAAAAAGTATTACTAGTAAATGTCAAGCGTTCTCATATGCATGTAGATAGACCACATCAGAATGCAGCCTACTGCGTTATGACGACAATGTATACTATACGTTGATGTCGTGACGGGTCATGTAATGCTGCATGCATACGCGTACATGCAGCAGTCTGAATTGAGTGACAAGGTTGTCGTAACTCTAGTTGCAACTGATTATGTTAGATAATAACCGCAGCCACGTTTGAAGCGGTGGCACGATTTATGAAGCCCACGGCGGGTTTGACACAAGATCTGTTCGTATTGTTAAGCCATAATTAGTGTTAGAATCGTTTGATTAATTTTCAACATGTTCACCGAACCAGTAAATAGAGCTGCCTAAAAAATACAAACTTCGTGGTTTGGCCTGAATTTCTAACGCAAGTGCGCGCCGCAGTGATTCTGGTGTTGTGGGGCCTGGGCGGGTGGGTGTGGAGTCACGACTTTCTGTGAGCTTTGACACGACTCTTCGTCTTCACTGACCCCTTGCAGGCCGGGGAACAAAGAATCGGCTCGCAGCCCAGAGCTCCCGGGCAAGTTGTAAAAGGCGACTAAAGAAGAGGGGGCGGTTCTGTGACACCGGCTATCTTGCACAGAACCGGACTGCACATTGTATACGTATGATAGTCTTTGTGCTACACACTAAAACTTAACTACACCTCACTAAACTAAAAAACTACAAAAAAACTAAACAAAGCGTCTTCATCTCGTCTTTTAGCGAGGGTATCATCTTTCGTTACCTTGTTACCCTCTTTCGAAACAGAGACAACTAGGCCTATATTTAGGCCTATAGACGATTAAATGGAAGTTCTTACGAAGATCTTGAATAGCTAATACGGCAGCCATACATAAACCAGGACGCACATGTATGAAGAAAATCTGAGAATGCATGTAGGCTATAACGTTAGGGCCTTATAACGCACGCGAATTTAAAGGTGGGATTATGATAAATTTATAGGTTTACGGTTGTAGTCATAACATAAATTTTGAGAGTGTCGGCAGCGCGACAAAAGAGAAATAGTGCCCGTGGCCTTCAGCTGGGTTAACTGACGCAATTATTTTAGGTTCAAAGACCACACTGTAGCTTCATGAAGATGTCCGCCTGGTCGATGGCTTCCGTCGCGGTTTTGTTCTTTACGATAGGATGGTCAAGCATTTCCTCTGGTTACAAATATGAAGGGTAAGACTACACGGTTTCGGTAATGTCTAAAGGTCGGTTGCTAAACTTCGATTTAAAGTGCGATTTTATCTTGTAGTCCGAATTAACCAATGAAAATATATGAAAGAAATGTATCGAATAATCTGATTGGTTAATTTGGACTACAAAATAAAATCGCACTTCAAATCGAAGTCTAGCAACCGGCCTTTAGACTCACTACACTTCGTTGTTGGTCTTTGTTGGTTGGTGGTTCATAGATAGGCCTATAGTAAATTGTATGACGATAAGTTTTGAGTCCAGATTGTTAAGAACACCATCCATTTATACAGAGCACTGCGGACTTCTTTGCTGACTGGTAGTGAAGTTTAATAAAGCCTAGACTATTACAGTCCAGCGAACCGCTCCCCCTTCTTTAGTCGCCTTTTACGACTTGCTCCTGGACACTCTGGGTCGCAGATCTTTTGTTTTTAACCCCTATCTGCATTTATCCGCATTGCATACCGATTCCATAATCTTCGCTTTTCAACTCACATCATTATTGAGCTTATGTCGAAATACAGAAGATTAGTCAACAATGTCATGCTGTGTTGGATGTGAATATTTATAGTCTCATTTTGGAATTAAATGTGCTCCATTGCTTATACTTTTGCAAGTCACACTGGCAACTACAATATTTCAGCTTTATCTGCCATCTTGCTATAAGAGTAGTATTGCATGTCTGCTGCAGAGACTTGTTGCTAGAAGTCTTCGTCGACAATTCGCAGCAGCTGACTGACTTCAACAGAATATTAACTGAATTTCCGATAGAGGTCAGAAATTTATTCAGATACGAATATCGAGTTACGAAAATTGACTATTGTCTCGTATAGCTATATAGGACTACGATGTACACAACATTGCGGAAGTAACTCGTTTTTTAGTTAATCGAGGGCCAGTTTGCGTCAAATTTGAAAACTGAAAGAGAAAAGCTAATGCTACTTAATCAGCCATACAGAATATCAATGTAATTTGTCAGATAATTAATTATCGGTACTAAGTAGTAAGTCATATGCGAGATTTGCTTCCTTCATTTTAAAGCATTAAGTGGTCTATTATTTGATATGGGCCGAAATACCAGCTGAATTGATGACGTCGAACATAATGATTTTTGCTTTACGATCTATTTTTCTCTGTTTTGCTTTTCATGACGAAGGTTTCAAGATGGCGCGCTCCTGTACAAAATGGCGCTGGCAGTCACGTGCATGTATCCCGGGCGGTCATTGGTTCATTCGTCTATCAGCTTCAAGCAAGCAACTTGACCTATCGAACCTTGGTGGACAACGTGCAAAGGTAGAGGCTAGTCGGGTCAATATTGTGAATGGCGCTCGCTTATTAAAATAGTGAACATGTGTCGATTCCCAAAATTAGGCGTTAAAAATGCTTTAAACCATATCGCACTGCATGGTCGCTGACGAGCATAAGGTCTCCTTTTACGATGCATATTTTGCATACAATTGTGCATGCAACCATGTTAAGAAAATTACGATGCAAAGTGTCCGTTGTCATGACAACGATTTCCGTAAGTTGGTTGCATGCACGGCTTGCATGAAACCCAGTTAATGACATTTTCGCCTTGTAATTTTCTTGAAAATTTTGCATGCAAAATTGCATGTAAAATTGCATGTAAAATTGCATGAAAAATTGCATGGAAAATATTCACCGTGGAAAGAGACCCTAACTTTGTGTATTCCGTGGTCATCGTGTTCCGCCGATCGAAACGAAGGAAAGCGACGATGCGTGACGATATAGCCTTGCACGGTTGACTGCGTTCAGTATAGCCGCTGGCCAAAGACGTAATTGTGGTAGTTTTTTAATCGCTGAAATTTATTTCCAGTTGCGATTGAGTGCGAAAATTAAAGACAAGTTTGAATATAAGTTTACATACAAGTGAAATTGAAGACGAGTATGAATTTAAGTTTGAATACCAGCCAAATTGAAGACGAGTTTGAATATAAGTTTGAACACAAGTGAAATTGAAGACAAGCTAGAATATCCATGTGAGTTTGAATACAAGTGAAATTGAAGACAAGTTGGCATTGCGCCTCGGAAATAGACGAGAATAAATAAATTATCATCCAATCTCGCTTTTATACCATGTTCTGACATATTACCGCGCATCGACGTGATAATGACGTCATAATAATGCTGCGAAGCTTTCATTTACTCAGCATTCCAAACGCATAGAATCTTTCCTAAATGCGAGCTAGCGTACTTTACGTCCTAAAATAAAAGCCGTGTTTATCCTCTGCCTCGTTAGCTCTTGGTCAAAGCTTTCGGCTGCGACAAATAATGGTCATTACATCAAGGTAATACCACTAATGTGACGTTGGATGCGCCAGTGTATGAAAGGAACGAACAAGGATTGGCTGTAAAAAAAGTCATTTTTTGTGCTTTACGGCACGTTCTTTAGTGGTTCCTTCAATGGGCGATGCTGGTGGGAGCAGTTTCATTCCACGTGTTCTGGTTTACCATGTTGCGGTGATGGATCGTAAAACGAACGTGAAAACTGCATAATTGATTTTATCACGTCCCTATCGGGCTAATGGCAAAAGTAAGCAACGTAGTCAAAAAAGCTCCGCTGCATTAAGATTCCAAGCCAGAATATATATCACTTAACAACGCATAGAAAAAGGATATTGCGATTTATCGTTGAGGATCAAACTTCGCTGCGAATACGACTCTGAACACACAATGTAACTCGCAATGAAGTCCTTAAGACTTCATTGCCGATAGGCTATCCATATGGCCACACAATATTCCATTGTTTTTTTTAAATTTTGAAAGAAACCTCGGATGAACGCTTATGTTTTGAAGACAAAATGCCAGTAAGCAGTAATTTGAATTGATTTCAGGATGGTGGATGAAGAAGCGCACTCCAACCGTATTGACGGAGTTCCACTACCGTGGATGACGTCATCGAGTGACGTCACTGATCGAATACATCAAGGTATGAAACGACGGCGTCAGACGACACTGGACAGCATCGTCGGCAAATACGCAAGCTTTGCCGAGGTAGAGTGAAGCTCATGATTTAGGAATAAGTATCATTCAATAATATAACGCAAAAAATTTTGCTTATCACTCGCCCTTATAACGCGTTATGACGCCGGGCTAGACCTCCCTAAAATATTAGATAACAATTTGCTGAAGTACACACCCCCAGAGACAAGAGTTTAAAAACTAAAATATCACGACAGGGGCCACCCCAAAAAGCGACGAATTGAAGTAAAACTTTTTTACTGTTGTGATCTTCCTTCATCATAAGAGTATTCTTAAAATTGTATAAAAGGTTGTATAATTGTATAAAATTGTATATAAATTTCTAAAATATGTTTGCCAAGGGATATTTTAAATATATTTTCTGTCTATTGTTTGAAGCGCATGTTATTTAACAGTTGTTATCCCCTATCCACTCACCCCTAATAACGAGTCGTAACTAAATCACTACAACAACCCATCCTCAAGACGTATAATGTATATTTTTATTTCACTCAAACGAGTAGCCGAAAACGTCACACACGCGCAAGAATAAAGATTACACAACACAAAAGAGAAATAATTCAATATAGCAGATGATAACTGGTAGATCAAAATGTTAACCGTTTAAAGGTCAGAATATACGGCTGTAAGTAGCGATTACTAAACAGTCATAATACATGGTCACATTTTCGTATCATACAATATTGTTGTGTATCGCATTATAAATGTGTAGCCTATATTTTAGAACGGGCAACGTTAAACAAAACAACATTGCAGGTAAATGAAATAGCTAATCTACTTAGCATCGTTTCTAGCTAGTTGGTACTCAAATTTGTAACACTCCAAAATCCTGTTGTACATTGCAAACTGTAAAATATGTAACATAGAAGCTTAACATTGAAGCTTTACATGTGTAAAATTAGCACTATGTAAAATCTGCACTACGTCAAATACAACCTCTATTGAATTTTACGAGCAAACCGATACCAAGACATTCCAGAATAGTCTGCAACCTGCAGGTCGCGACAGTGATCTTTTTGAGACTGCTTGGTCAAGGTGATCGTTGTTCGTCATATTTATGAGTGTTTTTGAACTGCGCCCAAATTATCGCGACTTGGATTTGAACGAAACCTTGTTGACGACATCGGGTGTTGGGTCACGTCTATGAATTCGAACAGCAATAGGCCAATGCAGGATTCGTGGGTGGTGTTTAATTCCAGACCATAATAATGAAGTTCCTCTGTGCACTAGCAGTCAAAAATGTGTTAAATCAATCATTTTCAGGCGTGAATATGTATGTAAAGATAGCAATTTCAATTACAGGACTATTGCAAGTCACGTACAGTTTGGAGGCCTACCAGTCACTAGTCAATTGAAATCTGCTATTACGATCTTAAAAAAAATATAGCTTCTCTTTATTAAGAATCTCTTATCTTGTATGCCAATATTTATGTTTAGACCTTTGTTTAATTTTTCGATTAAAATTACTAAAATCTAGTAAACCTTTTTCATATACCTTGGAAGAAAGTAAAAAATCAGGATTGGATTAATGTGTAAGAGCATGACTCGACAAGAATGACGTTGAAGTTTATTTCGTGTCTTTCGTGATTGCATTCCTGCCATAATTATGGTAGGGCCTACGTTGTAAAACGTGCGAACGAAGATTGATCATTAAAGGTTTTTTTCTCCTTCATCTTTATTACTTCAAGACAAGACAATGCAGAAATACGAGTATGAGTTTCTTTGCGTCTTTCGCTACGTAATTAATATGTTTCTTTAAGAGATATTTAAATAGCTGCAGTCGTGACTTGACAACGACCTGCTGCGTCGTGGATTGACTAACATTTCGTCCGTCGTCTGGCTACCACAGTGGCTACCATAGTACTAGTAGCATGCAGTCTACATGCCACTGTTCCGTTCCACCCCGTTTGCCGTACCACCCACATGCCACTGAGATTAAACGAGGGCAAATTAAACACTTTTTGCGTATTACCTGTATACTGGCACGTCTTTGTCGTCCGCGAGACGCCTGCGGCGCGCGAACAGAGGTTATTCTTATAAGCCTAGACGCGATGCTTTTTACAGCCGAATTTGCCGCAGAAAGTTGAATTAGTAGACAAAGATTTCTCCATTCTACAGCACGGAGGCTTAAGTGAGGTCTCCGATTGCTTCTTTATCAATTTTTCATTGACTTTGTATGATATGCATGCAATGTGTAGGCCTATAATAAAAGAATTTTTTATTTCATGCAACAGACATTATAAGTGCAAGCAAAAATTATAACAATGATGATAATGATAACAGTACTAATAATTATGTGTTCATACGTGTGTTGCAAAGAGCGTGCAACATAATTGTTGAAAATGTATTTTGCATTATCAGAGCTTTCAGCGCTAACAATATTAATGCGTTGTTGCTCTAGCTTATCAATATTCGTTCTCACCCCGCAGGGCGTTTTTTGCATCTATGTGACTCGTCCTTCGTTCAACCGTTTGCTCGCGGCAAAGATCGATCATTCTCGTTGAGAGACTCGGGCTATGCAATTGATAAAAAAATTATACGCCTAATAAAATGATTCGTGTGTTCCTTGTTCTAGACAGCATTGCGACCTATAACCATGGCTCGACTCTTACTGCCATTCTATAGTCGTCTAAAACCATTCGCAGCTTGTAAGAACAAAATCTATTCGAAAGGAAACTGTTGACGTTGCATTTGCATCGGCACCGTCATTTGATACAGTGTATATTTTAAAGTTACTATGATTTTTGCCGCTTGCACTAAATTTTGTGTTTGCTTAAAAATCTTGATTTGTTTAATAAAAATAAAAATAAATTGTCGTCAGACGACAATTTTTTCAAAACATTTTAGACGACAAAATAAAAAAAATTATTTTCCGACGCTGCTTATCTTAGCAGAAAGCCCCATTACTGGGTTAACTCGAGTATGTTTAACACTAATACTGAGATAATAATCATAGCGTTAAATGTTAATTGTGGTGTCACAACGCTCTTCAACAACATTGATGGTATTGACGCCTTCTCAAAATCGGTATAAATCGATTTACAGCGCTTGCTTTGGTTAAGGAATAAGGCGTCCTTTAAACGTATATGCAGCTCCATGTGTAGGCCTCATACCAGAGCCTAAATGCTTTCCCTTTTGATTTTGTTGCTGTAGATAAGCGCATGGTTGTATGGCCTTCAAAGTGAGTTCCCAAACACCGTCAGCATCGCTTCAATCGGCAAAAGCTTCGAAGGACGAGACATTCTTCTCGTCAAGGTAAGGCCATTGCAATATCGCGATCAAATGCGTTCATCCTGGGGCTGATCTGGGGGGTCGAAACCCTCAATAATTTAAAAGAACATCATTTAAACCTATTCCAAGCGTTTGTCAGACAAATTTTATTTGGGCATCCCCTCATTGCCTTTACATTCTTATTTTGAAAGCTTCACAAAATTTCTTCGCACCCCCTTTCCAAACATTGAGAACAGATCAAACCGTATAATTAAATGTTGCACGTCACGACGTTACTGCGCATTCTCCTGGCTTATTCTTGTGATGAATGCATTTCAGTCTCGTTGAGACATTTGTGGAGTGTCAAATTGATCAAATGCCGTCAAAAGTGTGAATGTTCAGCCTTGTTGAGACATAACGACGACCAGCTTTGTTGAGACATAACGACGACCAGCTTTGTTGAGACATATCGACGACGTAAATCTGTTTTATGGCGTCATGTTTTATAGTGTAAGACCGTAAGGTGAATCCTTAAGGTGTGATGCTGTAAAAATTTGGCTTTCTGCCCCCCAGTCGTATGCTCTATCGGCGTTATTTGGTCAATAGGCCTAGGCTGGTTTCTCCAACACGGATTTAATGGTAGTTCAGGATTTAGTCTATGCAGAAAGGTGTGCTAAATCTTAACCACCATTAAATCCATGTTGAAGATATCAGCTCTTAGTGTCATACAGCATTCTTTGATATAGCATCGTCTAAATTCTGAATCAATCGTTGACACTGTGTTTTAGTATTTTAAATATAAACTTGACAAAACGATGTAAAATTGATTTTCGTGAACGTTCTGTAACGTAGCTTACATGCAACCTATCCCGTAGGTCTACTGCAGCATTAATTACCATTGATGGTCAATATTTAACATCGCCGTTGTTAGGCCTAATGGTTATAATAATTCATACAGCAGTTCTAATAAATTTTCTTCGTTTGTGAATTGTTAAAGGATTTCTAGCGTCGTCGATGAATTGCACGCGCTAAATTAATTATTAAGTAATTAATTTAAAGTAATTAGTTAATAGTTAGTAAATAGTTAGTTATAAAGTAATTAATTATTAAGTCAACAAGTAAGAGGTGTGAACCACACATGTGAAGATTGCAATTGTCTATGCCATCTTGCAGTTCCATTGTTCTACAGTAAAACAATTTTTATCCACGGTGTATATACATTTCAGATTCATTTTAGTGACGGACCTGTTGTCAAGCCGGGGTTTTGGCTCGATGCGGGCACTCATGCGCGCGAGTGGATATCCCCTTCCTCTGCCATATATATCATCTACCGGGTAAATATCCTGCAAAAAAAGCGTATGCGGATCGTGTTCCTGCAATCGTTGAAGAACTATCTTTAAGAACATCAGTCTTTCAACATCAGGCTTTGGCTATGATGTTTATAACGATGAGAATCTTTGACTAAATAGAATATAAGCGTATATAGTGGACTAAATAGAAAATTCTGTTTTACACTCTGCCTGTATTTTGTTCATCTAGTCTAAAAGGCTGGTTAAAATGGCGGTATTGCAAAATTGTTGGTGTTATAATGAAGAAAAATAGCATTAAACGGCGTGTCTAGATATTCGCGTGGAGATTTTTATCTGGCCGACTTGCAGAGGGCACTACAGTAAGCGTATTTATACATGACTTCTATATCTTTAAATGGATTTTACTCGGTTTGCTTTTTGGGGCATGTTTAGTATATACACTGAGCCCTTTAAACATCTACTTTAACGCGTCTTTGATGAACTGTCCTGCAGATATTGTCGGCGTACTACCTCAACACGTCAGAGCTCGCCACTATTCGCTCTGTCGACTGGTACATCCTGCCAGTCCTCAACCCAGACGGATACGCGTTTACCTTTGACCCCAATGGGGTATGACGAACCCTTGAGAGTTCACGGGTGAATGCTTGATTTGATAATTTGTGTCAAAACCGTGATTGATTTAACCAATTTTTAGGCATAACTGCTAGAAATAGTTTAACTATTTATGTTTGTCACTTATAATTCTTTTGGTGAAAGATCCTCTCACCAAACTACGATGAAAAAGGTGAAAAGTAGAGGTTTGACCAAATTTCATAACGCATTATTGCATTAATCAACTTAATTGATTTTGCAGCAATTCGAAACTGAATATTTTGAGATTTGGTGGATTAATTTTTACTGAATATTTTGGCATGCAAATTCATTAATCTTGTGTGCTTTGTCGTACATGATAGAATCGATTTTGGCGCAAGAACCGTTCCCAATACCCAGGATTAAGTTTCAGCAATTACTACAACCAGAGCTGTCATGGGACAGACAATAATCGCAACTACCCCTACCAGTGGAACACAGGCAAGCATGTTTCACACTTTAAAGGGAGCCTCAGTAAGCACAAATATATTGTTTAAAAATTATCTTTGTTGTCAAATAATGCGTTAAAATTTAAATTGCTAATGCGAGTAATATCTTGAAATTATATTTACTGTTAATTCTGCGTGACATAGTAGTAGCAGCTGCTTTTAAAAACTCTTTTTTGTGCATCAAAATGTCATTGCTTATGACTAACAGAGAGAGCTGATTACAATTCAGTTCAAATTGTCATTTAGACCAACGTTGAATTAATGAAGTTTGAGCTATATAGTCAAGTTTGTCTCAATTTTAGTAGCATTTATGCAGTCAATATATTTAATAGCTTTATTTTGGTATATTGGACATCAGTGTAAACCTAACTGATCAACTGCAATTAAGCTTCCAAATTTGAGTCAATACTTGTGAGACACCCTGTAGAAGACGCAATCACATTGTATGCTGTGCTCGCAGTTGACACAGCGACTGATCCTTGTATCGAGACGTACGGAGGCCCCTCCGCTAACTGCGAGCTAGAGAACCAGGCTGTGACGTCATTCCTCCTCGCGAACAACAACACGATACGTGGCTTCATGACGCTGCACAGCTACGGGCAGTACTTCTTCACGCGCTGGTCCTACTCTGCCTCCGCTCCACCGCCGCCTGAGTTCCAGAACACGGTAGGACAGAGTTCAGTTAGCCTTGATAATATAAGAGTAGTGCTGCACCTGCTTCTTACAATGGTACAGTTTTTTCATCACATCTTGTGAGCGGATTTTGAACCATCTTACGGGATAATCCATCATACCGGAAGGCGGCCATGAACACGAGTCCTGTAGAAAGATGGCGCTCACTAAATAACGCACGCAGTAACCATGTGTCGTCATAAATTCTCAAATCTTGAAAAAGATCATTTTTGGTCAAACGTGTGCAGTTATAAAAAACTTTAGATTAAACACTGATACCAGCAATAAACCCGCAGCAAAAACTTACAGTGTAAGAATGTTGGTTTTTGTTCGTTCACAGCTCGAGGTGACGCGGGAAGCTGTACAGGCCATAAACGCGACAAACGGCGTGGCTTACCAATCAGGAGTCGCACCAGATCTCATGTGTAAGAATTTTTAGCATGTTTAATTTAGCCGGGTTAGGGGATGCAATGTAACAACCGTTCTATAACGGGCTGCAGGCGCAGCGGAGCAGGGCGCAGCTATAAATAGTCTAGTCCATCCTGGCCTAAATCTCTAGCCTCTAGGCTGTAGGTTAAATAGCCTAAAGCCGCCATCTAGCTGCGGTTTGCTACTTTAGCGGATGGGCTCCACTGCTAGCATAGACCTCTTAAATTAAGGACTGACGGCAGGCAATTTCGGGTTCGCGAACTTGGGTGCATTGGTTTTTTCTACATAATTTCTTCAAAAGTTAATATTTTAAAACCAAATTTGGTACACATGTTCACAAGGACAAGACAAACAACCTCAC
>JAQIWG010006762.1:0-12997 GCA_034695025.1 Chamaedrilus cognettii | reverse complement strand
TGCGGGCTGGGGGGGCGGGTAAGTGGGGGCTATGGGCCCTCCAGATCAAGTGGTAACTGGCTAAGGAATCTACACGCCTAGATAGTGGGGCTGGGGTAGGGGGAGGGTCGGGGCTCCGTAGAGCAGGATAGTGACATTGGGGGAGGTGGGGGACTAAGGGATCTACATACCAAGATAGGAAGGCATGATGTGATGGGAGAATTGAAAATCTGCTATTCTAGGTAAAAGGGTTAGGAGCCTAGAGGGGTCAAGTTTTGCTGAAAAAGTTGTTCTTTCATTTTGTCATTTAGTGCTTGCTGAAACTGTCAGTTCTGACTGATTGACTTTCTTTGTCAGTGGTCGCAATCTTTTACAATCCGCAGTTGTGCATCAACCCTGCAGGCTGGGGAACAACTGGCTTGTAGCCTAGAGCTCCCCGGGCGAATCATAAATGCGACTAAAGAAGGAGGAGCGGTTCCGTGCCGGCTTCCTTGCACAGAACTGGACTGTATAATAGTCCTTGTGCTACACACCATCATTAAATTACAAACAAAAAACATTAGATTATGTTGTAGCGAACTGGTTATGCCTTCTGCGCGTGCAGAAGGGTTTCACGCCACTGCACGTGTGTGCCAAGTACGGCGCCGCTGAGGTTGCGCGTGCGCTGCTTGCGCAAGGGTGCGGCGCAGACGCAGAGGCCTCGGCGCGTAACGGCCTCACGCCGCTACACGTAGCGGCGCACTACGCACACACCGGCGTGGCGCGCGTGCTGCTGGCGCACGGTGCAGAACCGCAAAAACAGGCTCAGGTGCGCCAGGGAGTATATGAATGTAGTATTTTGATGGGAATTATTATTAGTAAGGCGCCGTCTCTGCGCCGGCGACAATGAAACCGTGCGTTGCAGGCCCCTCAGCAAGGCTGTTAATACCTCACTAGTTTTGCTGCATTATGGTGAAGTAAAATGATGAAGACGGCTTCAAAAACATGCCCGACAGACTAGTCGAGACTCGCTGCGTGTCAAGGAGGCTGGAGGGGATGCTTTGCTAGACAAAGTCGAAAAGTCGCAGTCGCAAAGGCGCAAAGTCGCAGTTGCAAAGTTTAAATTATATTGATCTTTTTAATTATACGCGTGTATTAATTGTTATTTAAATATATATATATTTATATTTAGTTAGTGTTATATCAAAAATATATTGCTTCAAATATATAGCTAAGAAATACACCACTATGGAACATGCCAAAGATAATATGTTGCTAAGTAAGGTAGAACAATGCAAATAATACATACACATGTAGAGCTGAACTTAAAACTATGGATACAAAGAAATATGACAGCAGGTCGAAGTAGAGAGAGAAAAAAACTAAAAACTAAATGGCATACAAAGCTTTAAATGAGGTCATAGCTTTCATCCTTTCTGCTGATCAATACATAAGTGCTACCGTTTAGCGATTGTATTATGCATCTAAAAATTTTCTCACAAAACCGGATAGAAAAGCATCATTGGCTTGTCTTGCATCATGAGCAGAGTTAATTAATTCTTTATGATGGTGGTTTTTACAGAACGGTTACACTCCACTACACATTGCAGCGAAGCGCAATCAGCTCGAGATCGCTGGCGTTCTATTGGACGAGGCTCGGGTTGATCCCAACTCTATTTCCAAAGTAATTCTTTCTGCTGCCTTTTTTTAGCCAAAATGATTAGTCAGCAATGCAAGCCTCCTCATTTGTAAATAGATTATTCATTATTCATTCATTCATTATGCTTTCGTGTGCTATTTCTGTGAGATCTCATGTTGGAATGAGATACAAATTTGAAAGCACTCGGATATACTTTCACTTCGATAATAAGATTTTGTGATAAGGGCAACAATTGAATGACTCCATACTGCATGTTTGTTTCGTCAGTGAACGTTGATATTTCAAAGATTTGTATCAGGAGCATCCATTATATATTTTGTGATGAAATATGGCAGTACTGCTCAGTATTTTCAGTACAGATGTTCTTCAAAATCCTATTCCTTCAGCCTAGTTAAATAGAACTGCTTTGGACGAAACTTGACGCTATTGTGTAAAATTGAATGAAATTACTTTAATTTATTTGAAATAACATGCATGAATCAGTTTTGTATATTATATCAGTAGCATGAATCATGTAGCATGAAGCATGTATCTTAGCACGAATCAGTTTCGTATTCTATTTGTCGCAGAATGGCTACGCCCCGCTGCACGTAGCGAGTCAAGAGGGCCACGAACAAATGGTGCGTCTGCTGCTGGACCACGGCGCACGCCCGGACAGCGCAGCCACGAACGGTTTGCGCCCGCTGCACCTCGCCGCGCAGGAGGACCGGCTGCATGTAGCCGAGGCACTGGTCATCGAGACCCATGGACAAGTCGACCCACAGACCAAGGTGAACACTTAAATCTGTGCTTCATATCTTGTTCTTATTTGCTATTACCAATCAATGTTCATTCTAAAGTGCGCGGCTGCACGGCTGCACGCAGATCTCAGAGGTGCCGCGCAGAGAAAATTGAACGCCGCGCAGAGAAATTGGCTTTGCTAAAATCAAATTCAGCAAGGTTGTTTAAAAAATGAAGCCTAGTTTTGTTGACATGACCGTCTGACAGTCGTAAGCTTATGTATACTCAGAGTGAACGATAGCAAGTAGTGAAGTTGAAGCGGTCTTTATGAAGCTGATATGGACAATGACTGTCAAAAATGGCTTGAAAATTATCTGTCAGTCTCCGCCCCTGTTCTTCAGTTCAAAGACGTTGGAACTATGTTAAGGCGGCACAGGAATGACATGACTTTAAATAAGTGAGCACATCGAAAATTTCTCCACACACACTTTAACAATTAGAGGGAACATTGCCTATGACGTAACTGTTCATCATTTCTTGAGCAACTTGTAAGTTTAAATGATAGATAAAGCTGAATTTGCCTCCAAAGATGAAACCTGAAATAAAGAAACCCAGAAAGCAGTAGACTAGCGATAAAAATGTGAAACACAAGCAAATTAAGTCTGGCCTTCCATAGTCTATGTTGCAGACGGCAAATCAATGTACTCAGTCAAAATCGGACAAAGATGTAGGCTTATGCTGGGCTACTTAAGTCAGCATAAGTTTGCTTATGACTTTCAGACATTTATAATGTTTTAAAACATTTATTTCTTATGTTCTAGATATTTAAAAGTTTTAAAATACTGTTTTCTTATACTTGTATATAATTTGTGCCATGTGCTATGTAAGTTTTAATATTAACTAAACAGAATGAAGATTAGATGAGAAATGATTGAAGAACAGCTTAGCTTGTATGTGAATCACCGCATTTGACCGATAATTATTGTGTGTGTCATGATTCATATAGATTGAAGCTAAGCTGTTTTTCAAGCACATTGGTCAACAAGACTTTTGTCTCCTTGAATCTGTTATTCGTTTCTAACTAATTTTGACGGCTGATTGTGAATCTGTGCTTGGTTTTGTTCTATCACGTCAGAAAAGAAAGATATTCACAAATTAAATTTTCATATTGTCGTTGTTATATGCCGAAAACTGAAAAACTGGTGTTGTCGTAGCTCAAAAACGACATATGATAGAGCAAAACGGATTTGATTTCTGAAATCAGCGTACCAAAATTAGTCTAGAACAAGTAGTTTAATTCAGGGACAGACAAAAAGTTAAAATTTGTTGGCCAGTGACATTGCTGATCTAATTATTATTATTACTCTAAAGATTATACGGGTCACTTGTTTCTTAGCGTGGTGTGTAGTGTGCACCCATTGTTGGCTGCTGCAGGCGGGTTACACGCCGCTCCACACCGCCTGTCATTTTGGTCGCCCCACCATTGTCCGCTTTCTCCTCGACAAGGGCGCAAAACTGGAGACCCGGACGGGAGCTGGCTACACCCCCCTGCACCAGGCCACGCAGCAGGGTCACACCCCTATCATCGGGATCCTTCTGGGGGCCGGCGCCTCCCCCAACGTGCTCACGAACGTCAGTTTTTTTATAACGTTCTGAATATTTCTATATATTTTTGTTTAACGGTAATCCGCTGTTTATTTATTGAGAATTATATTTGAATGAGCCTCTGAAATGAAATTAATGTTGATTTTGAGTAAAATAAACAAATAATACTTTTACCTGAGGTGTTAATTATTCATATTATGTTCATGACTATTTCCTTAGATCGAACTCATCCTCATCCAATATGACTTAGCAGTGACTACTTTCTGAGATTTGTGACAACTTTTTATTTGCTTATAGAAAATCGATGCACTGGACTAAAAAACTATTAGTAGTAAAATAGATATGATGCAGAATTTAATGGATTTTATTATTTAGAATGATCGTCATTGTTTAGGCGGGTCAGACGCCTCTTGATATCGCCGAACAGATCGGTTATATTTCCTGCGCGGATGTGCTGCGGCCCCTCACGATAGGGGGCGGTCGAGGGGCGCCCGGGGAAGCGAGGGGGGTGTGGGGGGCTGGTTGGGGGGAGGAGGAGGGGGCGCAGTACCGCGTCGTGCTCCCCGAGACCATGCACGACTCGATTATATACGACTCGGACGAGGAAAACAGTGAGTCTACGTTTTTTGTGTTTTTTGTAGTTTAGTAGTTTTTTTTAGCGCGTAGCACAAGGACTTATATGGTCTTGTGCTACAGAACAGTCCACTTCTCTGCATGCGCCGGCTCAGAACCGCTTCCCCTGCTTTAGTCACCTTTTGCGACTCGCCCGGTGAGCTCTGGGCTGCAAGCCAATTCTGTGTTCCCTGGCCTGCAGGGGTTAGTGAGTTGAAGGATGGCGTCTATTGTTTTAGCCAATTGCCGAGTTTTTCCTTTTATTTTAGGATTGCGTACAAGTAATTGGTTGCTTTAATATTTTGGATTAAGCTACTTTTTCCACGTTGCAACTCCCTTCAAGCCGGGGAACATGGAATTGGCTTGCAGCCCAGAGCCCCCTGGCGAATCGTAAAAGGCTGAAGAAGGGGAGCGATTCTTTGCCTGATAAGGCGAGCACTGAACCGGAATTTCATAGTCTTTGTTACTTTACACAATCCTTGAATCCCAAGAAATCAAAAACGCCTCATTGTTGTTTATCATTTGAGCTCAACAAGAAGATATAGTAGAGCAATAATAATTTTGCTATCATTTCCTTATAGGAATCATTGTTTTGTCGTTGGTAAGGTAAAATGATTGCGTTCAGTCATTGTTTGCAATAGATGGCAGTCACTGTAGGCCTACATTTACATCTGCATCTGTGTGTTCGTACTATGTTGTTACGTATTTACAGTGTCTTACTTTAAAGTGTTTTGCTGCTTGTTGTGCAGCTCGCGAGTCTTACACGCCATCGCCAATGTTCGGTCAGCGTCCCCCTAGCGACCAGCGTCACTACCTCTCCCCCGCCCCCCCCCTCCTGCTGGCGTCGTCTGGTGAGTGCTCTCACTAGCGTGGTCGCTGTCATCATAATTGATTAAGCGCTGATGGTCATAGTAATTGAGGAAATTACATGAAGCTATAGAACAACATCAATATCGGACAAGAGTAAGACATTATGTTGTTCGATGTTCAAATAATTTTTTGCCGCGTATCTCCCTGTATGACAGAATGATACGCGCTAAATGAAACAGCTACCTGATATCTGAAGTTGGGTGGCTTTATCGAGACTTGTGAAGAGTCAAAAGATTGATTTTTCAATATTTGTACTATATACTTCAACTAGAAGAGTACTATTCTTCTCTGTGTGTTATCTTCCTCTTCTTCAGTGTTCTGCCACATGGCAGGTCTTTGGTGTCCAAAGCTTCCAGCCTAGCTGGTCTATGGCCCTTCTTTTCATGTCCGCATATGATTCCTTCTCAAGCAATTTGTCTATTATTCCGATACGTGATTTTTCTCTGCCTCTTTTGCCTTACATCTTGTTGTTCATGACCTTCTCATCAAATTTTTCTTCTCTCCTTGTGTTTGACCATGCTTCAAAATTAGAATGATTGAGTTGCATTGTGGTACTCGACAAGTTGTCTGGTGATGTAAGTGAAACAAATGTAAGTTCACAAATTATATGAAGGAGATACCAGCACCTCATAATGTCGAGGAGTGTACAGCGCCATAGAGATGGCTTAGATCATAACATGGCACTTTATAAATTGTCGAGTCAAAGAAAAGAAAAAAACCAAGGAGATGTGGTGGTTTGTCTGCAGAAGTGCAGAGCAGTGACGACGTTTTCTCTCAGTCTGACCAGTCGTCCATTCCACGAAAGGTCTGCTGAATACTTGTTAGTTTGTGGCTTTGATGCGGGTGGAGTGGTGCATGAAGAATTGAACATGGTGGATTTGTGAATCTTTTGAGACTTGCTAAGAATGACATGGTGGTGGCAGTTTTTTATCATCTGTATTGTGCTTCGGTGTTTTTTTAACCAATTTTTTGTACCATAGCGGTATAATTAATTCTCTGCATAATGCGCTCGGTTTTAAATTGTTTTTTTTTGTCAAATGACGCCTGATATTTTCAATTTAATCATTATTCTTTTTTCTGTTTTTCTGGAGTACATTGGCCTCAATCCTTATAGATTATCATTGCATGACTACAATTTGCAAGAAAAGCATAGTTCAAATATATGATTCAGTGTTGTCGTACATCTTGTCTTTAGTGTTAATGCATTTTGAACCATTTCTGGAATCAAATTCTTCAATTTCGCATCTGTTGCATGTTATACATTTGCAAAGTGCTGATATTTGTAAGCACTTATGATTAATGTAAGCTACGCACTCTGGTGATAGCTATATACTCTTTTATTGTCCATGCATATTTTCTTATTCATAAATATTGTCTCTGGTGAAACTGAAAGGGAAATTCTACAAAATGTGTGTACAAAAAGTACTTTGGTATATGGAAGTGAGACATGGCCAGCGAAGGTGGAGGATCTTCAGAGATTAGAGAGGACAGAGAATATGATGGTGAGATGGATGTGTGGAGTGTCATTGAAGGACATGTGTCGAAAATAGAGAGATGGCAAAGAATCGAGAGTTGTGGGGGAGTCTCATCGTGGGAAACGTCCAACCTGTGTTGACACAGAAAAGTGGACGTAAACGTAAATGATGATGATGATGATGATCGATCCAGCATCTTTTGTTGTTTGTGCATGTTTTTCAATTCATAAATACTGTGGGTGGTGGCGGCCTTCGATGTTTATCGCACTCCTGCATGCTGGATTCGAATGTTGATTTGTTTTAAATCAGCATCGTCGACGGCGCGATCTGTTTTCCTTTGACCGCGCGCCGAGCGAGCGGTACAGCACGATGGGGTCTACGGGGGCGCAGTCTAGCGACTTTCAGTACATGGCCGACGAGGGGGACCTGCAAGGCTCGTATGCCACGGTGGAGGAGGTATGCAGCGTGTAACTTAAATTATTCTTTCCCGTTTTGTAACTTGATTATTGAATACTTTGTGATTAGATTTATAAAGAAAGGCACACTAATTCATTAATTTTATGTTGTTGATGGCATTTGTTTTCAATTAGGTAGCGTTTTAAAGTTCACATTTTTCTATTGCATTGTTGAACTTTCGTATACCATGCAAATTTAACATTGTTTGCTCTTTTTTAAATTTTGCTTTGTTTTCTATAAAGCGGTATATAGAAGGATTCAATATTTGATTAGCGTTTTTAGGTAAATTTTAATATTTACTTTAGTAATATAAAAAATAAATAAACTGTTGTATTTAAGAAATGCCGTGAAGCTTTAAGTGCAAAAAGTACTCGGATATATACTGTGTCTCAAAGAAACAATATGCCAGAGGCTATGGTTGTGTAAGTTTACTAACAATAGGTGACATAGTAGTAGATTTTAGCACTTTTGGCACAAACAATGAAAGTACGTATTTAATACCTCATTGGTTTGCTGCATTATAGTGAAGAATAATGGTGAAAAGGCTTCAATATACCGTGATCTTTGCTAAGTAAAATATCTGACTAGGGATCACAAAGTAACAAAGTCGCAAAGTTGCGTCGTATGCTTTGCAAAGCAAAGTCGCAAAGTCTCAAAGTCGCAAAGTCTCAAAATGCATTTTAACTAAACTATTCGACTAGGGGTTAAATCGTTAAGGCAAGGGTCTGTCGTTAGCTTTTGACTCGACGAGCTAACAGAAGCGTCGCTGCCTCACAGCAAACTTGACAATATCACACTGATCGGGTTCGCTCCACGCAGTCGGTTTGACTCAGCTTAATTGTTTCTCGGAGCTCGTCGAAGTCCTTGATCCCATATATAGCTCTCCGGCGTCTCTAACAGATGGTGTTGTCCATCAGATAATGTTCTGATTGTTTAGTGCCAGGCTGTTGACCGTGTTATAGAACAATATCGTATAATATTTAAGTATGATAACATACTGTACTTTTCAGTTTGCAAACTATTATTTGACTTTAGTTTTAATTTTTTTAATGTGACTTTTATTTGACCACTGTGTGCACAAGATTTTAGTTACTATTTGAGCGTTGCGCGCAATTTCTATTTATCACACTGAAATCGTCTTCTTATTGTGACAATGTGACAATGTGTATTTGTTCCTGCCTCATGCCTCTCAGATCTTTGTATTTCTAATTTATTGCAGTACATTGTTATCAGATTAGCTCTCTATCCATCGAAACTTAGTACCATGGCCTACACGTTAATCAAGTGTGTTCAACAGCTAATGAACTAATGTGTATTCAGTTTGCGTAGTACGTTTTTAGTAGTTGATGTGCATTGTTAATAGTGTTAATGCATATATCAGAAATGTGTTAAGTACAGTATGTTTATAAGAAGTGCAAAATATAGTCTAGCTCGAGAGTATATTGTACATGATAGAGCACAGGCACACTTTAGTTAAAGCTAAGGCTTGGTGCTTATAATGTAGATTACTTGATTTACTGATTAGACCTTCAATTGATTGCTACAATTATAATTAGTATTGATTGGGTGGTTTTAGTCATCTGTCGATTTGACATCAATGAACCACGTTAGTTGCCGCGTAGATCTGTTTTGATCGCTATTCCGATAAAGTGTCAAATGCTGACGCTTCCCCCTCTGTAGCGAATTTCTTAAATCAATATAGATTGTGATTCCGTCTCTCATTTATATATTTTAAACCAATAATGTCTTTTTTTTTTAAAGGTTAGTTTTGCATATGGTGACATTGGGGGAGGGTTTTCCAAAACGGATTAAATGGTGGTTCAGGATTTAGCCTTTGCGAAAAGGTGTTTTAAATCCTGAACCATCATTAAATCCGTGTTGGAAAAACCAGCAGTAAGTGTCATAGCTCTGTAATTTATACATACTTGCCATATTGCCATATTAGTTTGCCAAGCTGGTTTTTAAAAATTACCCTCTGCATCCCCTCAAATTAGCTGTGGCGTCAGTGTTGACACGGCTCCGTGCGACAACACTGTACAGGATGTAATACATGGGTGTGATCACTCTAGTTTGTACAGGCCGCCATGCGGATGAAAGCCTGAGGCTAAAAGCTATGTAATGATCTTTTGCTACAGATTATATAGTATCCCCTGAAATTCTGCCCATATAGTTTTTGGTCTATGTATGTTATTTTATTTTCTCCAACCTATAACACCTATTAAGCAAAAATTATTTATGTTGCCATGATTAATTTGCTCATTAGGCCGAAAACAAATGAGTTGATGTGCAAGATTGTTTGATCCACTTTTTTTATATAATTGAAATAAATTGCTACGATACGTAAATAATTATTTTATGTTGATTTTATTGAGGAGATGGGCGGAAATTGAGATAGGAAGATGTGTACATTTCTCTTGGCAAATCTGTCTTATTTGTTCTAGAGGTAACAATATTTTGGTGCACGAGGGAGTAATTATGTTCGTCACTGGCTGTTAAATAAGAACCAGGTGCTGATGAGTAAGATTCTATGCCAGACTGTGGTGTCAGTTTGGGGGCATCTGAGGGTGAGAAAAGACCCTGAAATGTAACAAAATGAAAAGTGTGCCAGTATTAAGATTTATTATTATTATTTAATTTTTTAATGAGCAAACTTGATGTATATAAATTTGGATACCTATATTTAGATAAAGCCTCACAATAAACTTTGCATAGTATTTGTCATCCCAAAACTCCACAACAACAATCCTCTCTCCCACAATAAGTAGTAAGTAATAAATCAGTCATATAGAAAGAATTAACAAACTCTTAGGACCAGTTGTTCAAACCAGAGTTATATGAATGATGACAGATCTATTTTAGAACGCCAATAACAATAGCAGTTGAAATCAGATCTGAGATGTAATTTGCGCAGTCTGATTGGGTCATTGTTGTTCTTTGACAATTTAAAATCAAATAACTCTATTAAACAACTGACCCTAAGACGTTACTGTCCGCTATTGGTTACTTAAATTTATTTCTTCAAATTTATGTAGTTAGACTTTTAGCCAGACTCTCACCCCCATCGTTACTTTAATGTCACAGGTCACTTGGTAATTGTTAGACTCTTCAGGCGCATTCACTAATATTTCTAGCCAATTAGCCATAGCTCAATTTTTTCTCTATTTTTTACATTGTCTAATCGGCTTGATTGAAGATGACGATTAGCCGTCGTCCCATCTGTCACTAGTCCCCATGTAACAAAGCAACAGCAGCAGTTGGCTTAGACCTAGCAGTGGCCTTGGCTCAACGCCAAGAGCAGACGGATCCCTTTCATTTCGGATTATCCGACGGATGCCCTCTCCTTTCGGATTATTTCTTTCGCTCAAGAGTTTTCAAAAAATATATGTTTAGGTAAACATGGATGGGCATTTGATTTTATGTACTGTACAATTGAAATATCTAGTGCAGCTTCTTTTCGTGTAACTTGGTCTTAAATTTGATGATAATTGAGGACAGTTTAGCTTTTTACATAAATTTTTGAAAGATTTCTATGACAGGTGCATTTCTAGGAACATGTACCGTGTTAATCATTGTTACAGTATGGGACCATATTAGTTAACCATGTTTGTTTGTTGTTAATAAGATGTGATCCTTGATTTTAGTTATGCCTATGCCTACAAAACGTGATCTTGTCTTGTTAATATGTATACATGTTTGTTTAATAAATATTTTCTAATTTGTGTTATAATTAAGAATTTATCATATTTTGCGTATGACCACACACACGAAAGAAATATTGAATTTTTTTTTCAGCATTTGTTTTGCTTTTTATCCAAGCATTTGCCGCAGTTGTTTATGCTATTTATGAATTATGCAGTTGTTTATGTTTTTATGAAATACGTTTTTGCATCTTTTTGCAACGTTATGAAATACTGACAAATTTAAACAATCTTGAAAGGGAGGATGAGGTTGTTGTCAACATTAATCCAGCGGTTGGGATTAGAACTGTAATCTACAGGTTCAATTTCAGCGATTTGCGTTACTTGTCTCTATCAATTTGTGGTTTATGCCTTTACTTGACCAAAATTTATTATTCAATTTTCATCCTGTTTAATTACATTCTTGATATAAGAGGTTCATTGTGAAACATGAACACAAACATTCGCTTGAAACCAAATATATTTGATTGACTCGTTGAATTTATTGTATATCTCTATCTTGTTTTCCTTTCCGATGTCGTAGGAAGGGAAGGAAAGGATGCATCGTCACCGACCAGTCTCCACCTCCCCCCCTCCTGCCCCCGGCACCCCCCACCGCCCCCTCCAGGCGTCCTCCCAATTCACCTCAATGCCCCACTCCCTCGCACGTCCCCCCAGAAGTAGCACAGCAGGTGGCGCCACCTCCATTCCGGCCCTCACGGTGGGAGACCTCCAAGGGGGCAGGGGTATCGGGGGTTCGGCGGGGGGGCTCGGGCCCCCGCAGTCGTCCTCGGAGCTCGATCAGTCGAGGGTGATGGACTCGAGGATGTACGAGTCGAGCTCTTACAGTGGCATGCTGTCGGACAGCAGTCTGAGCGGAAACGAGTCAAGCCGGGACCGAAATCCCATCCACTCAGGGTAGGGGTACTGATCTGTATGAGTACCGTACCCGTAATAATGAAATAGCCTATACATACATTTAGATGTTATTTCACTATCAAAGCTGAACATCAATGAAAAACAATTTTTTTAAACTTGTGAGTGAGACATGAAATTAAGGGCTGGTTTCTCCAACACGGATTTAATGGTGGTTCAGGATTTAATCCACCTTTTTGCACTGGCTAAATCCTGAACCACCATTAAATCCGTGTAGGAGAACCAGCTCTAAGAGCGGGCAGTAGAACTCAGTGCAATGCCGTGAAGGTGTGCAGATGGCTTGTTCTTTGAGAGCTGGTTAATATACCTTTGAAATAGTCATTCAGAATGCGTTGAGAATTGTGCGACAATGATTGTTTTGAAATACTATAAAAAGGGACTTAATGTTATCTTCTAAAGAATGAGACAAGAAAACCTGCTCTGCAAACCAAAGTATATGAAGCAAGAAGCTATAGAAGACCAAGACGAAGACCCCCTGCAGGCCGGGGAACAAAGAATTGACCTGCAGCCCAGAACTCCCCGGGCTTGTTGTAAAAGGCGACTATAGAAAATACTCCTGCACAGAACCGGACTATATAGTCCGTTTGTGCTACACACGGTACCTAAACTGAAAAAAAGAGAAGAACAAAACCAAGACGAAGATGGATTGACAACATAGCAAAGGACCTAGAACAAAAGGGCATGTCAATGAACAATGGATGTAGGGGTGACTTCGACAGAGATGCTTGGTGTCCATGCGCGAGTTTGGCAGCGAGATCTCGCTTTCCGCGATATCTCGCCCACTGCGATATCTCGCCCACTGCGAGATGTATCTCGCTGAGGGCGAGATCTCGCGGAGGGCGAGAGAAAACTCGCGTAGCGCGATATCTCGCGGATAGCGAGTGTGCAAAATTTCAAGAAATCGCACTGAGTGCGAGAATATTGTTGCGCAGTGCGAGACGTTTCTCGCGAAGCGCGAGAAATTGATTGACAGCTGCAGTGAATCCTGCTGAAAGGTTCAAAGGTTTTCTGTAGCCTGCTGTCCGGCT
>JAQIWG010006761.1:0-12997 GCA_034695025.1 Chamaedrilus cognettii | reverse complement strand
GGGGGGAATTTGACCCAACATTTTTTTCTTTTTTTTTGTTGGGAGGGAATATTTTTTCACACATTTTTGGGGGGGATGATTCATCCATTTTTTTTATCTGGAGGAGTCTACAAAGGCATTCGAAATTAAAATTTATGCAGCACTTTACTGGTGCGAAGCATGCGACGCGTTAATGAATAAATGATTTGAAAATGAATTTTTATTTACTTTCATTAGTTTTAGTTCATTTTAGATCATGAATAGTTTAAGTTTGATTTTAGATGGCTAATGAATTGGTTTCTGATTCTTGAAGCAATTAGCAATGTCAGCAGGTTTTAACCAGGGTCGATTGCCGCCTACTGTGCTTTCCATTCTGTCACTGACTGCAAGATATAATCGCAGCATTCGACTGTTAAGGTAAAGTTACATTATGCATTGAACGTTAGATTCCCAGTTTGGAACATGGCTGGGAAGTGGGAATACGACGTTGAATCTATAATGTAACTCTACCTTTAAGGTTGACGTTAAGTCAATAGACCTATCCGCTCGATTTTCCGACAGTTTCTGCGACTAGCCTAGGCTACACACTGACCTTGTCGCTTGGTTGTCATTGTGCTGCTTTCTAGAATTATTGCCCGGGGAACTTCATAATTTTGTTCGCGCTGGATATTATGCTAACCAAAAGCTGCTAAATCAATATTTATGTGAATTGCTTCGCTATAGCCTGTAGGCTTTTGTTAATGATTTCATGACTGCGTGGAGGATCCGGCTGAGTTGTATTCAATTGAATTGAGAGTAGCCTACACGTACGATACGCGCCTAATCCGCGTACGATACATTGCATTCCTCCACAAAGTTCTTTGGGTGGAGTTCAATGAAGACTCTGATAAACAAATAAAATTTAGGTGAGAATGGAGCAATGGCGTTCGTGCTATACACGTGTGTAGTCGATGTTCCCTTGATAAAGCTCACTACAGTTTTTACTGGCAGTCCAGTGAAGCAATATCTGAACTTATCACGGTCCTTCAAAGTTTTTGGCTCATGTACTTAGGTAATGTAGGGTTAGGATTTGGCTCACGTAATGTAGGGTTAGGATTTGTTATGGTTATAACGTGCGTAGTGCACGCACGTTATAACCATAACAAATCCTAACCCTAAATATACCTTAACTTCTTTTAACCTCCCGTAAACTAATCCTAACTTACACTGACCCCAACTGCTCGCTAACTCTGTAGCCTACATAATAAAAACTGATGAGCCAGCATCGCTGTGGACCGAAAGCCCAGTCTAGTCCGGTTACCACTCTACTAGATTGAACTGCTATGGTAACCAGCGGCGGTTCTGCATGAATGCCAAATGACGCCATGGACGCATGCCCAGTTTAAGGCTTGGCGTCATGTTGGCGTCCCCAGTTTTGCTGAATTTTGCGGTGTTAGCGGTGGTGTTGGCGTCCCCAGTTTCGGACACCACAAATGCTTCTTGTCCTAGGTAGCGACTCCAGTTTGAAATTCTTGCACAGCTCCCAGACTAGAATCACACTTGGACCACATGAAGTCCTGGGGCATCATTCCGGAAGATTTCTATAGAAATGTGCTCGACATTTTATTAAGAATCTGTGCTTCGTTGCTTGGATAGATTCTTTATACAATGTTGAACACATTTCTGTTGAAATCTTCCTGAATGATGATTAACAACGTTTGATGGTCGAACCATATACAGAGTGAGTCTTAAAAAAAGGCTCCCCTGTAGCACAATCGCGATACTGTGCCAAATTTAACATTTTTACTCCCATTTTTTCAGTGTGTGTTGCTGAGATATTTTGCAGCAGAACCCTGATATTTCAAAAGATATATTTTTTCGTTTAAAAGTTATAAAACTTTTTGTAAAAAGTCCAAAAATCGTTTTAACCAACACGTTTAGGACTATGCACGGCATTCTGATGCTTAGAAGTGTCAGCCCTATTCGTTGCCCAACTGTCAAATACTAAATCCGCTCGACTACTGTGTAGAAAGATGGACATTAGAAAGTTCAAGGCCCACTGCAGGTCCTATAGCTGAAGCTCCTAGGCTACTGGAAGAGAGCCTTGAGGTGACTTACCGCAGCAGCTGATCGACAAGCCGTGCTTGTGTTGCTATGAGGGACTGGATATGTCTTGAACCAGATGGCGTTCACTTCAAAACACCAGATTGGGAACCAAAACTTATCGGCCCCTTGTCCAACAGCCGAACAATGCAAGAAACATCAAAGCGCTGCTACTTGCATTCATGAAAACGCACTGACTTCGAAGTGTTGGTTAAAACAAATTTTTCACTTTTTTCATAAAATTTTGATAACTTTTGAATTAAAAGAGATTTATTTTTTAAGTTTCAGGATTCTGTTGCCCATTATCTCAGCTGCAAACCCTAAAAAAATGGACTATTTTTATTTATTTGAAAAGTTATTGCGATTGTGCTAGGGGAGCCTTTTTTATGACTCAGTCTGTACACATGTAGGTTGAGAAGGTGGTGCTATTGATTGCGTTGCTTACATGTAGTTAGTGTACTGTTGCCTAGTTAGTGTACTGTTGCCTAGTTAGTGTACTTTTTCCTAGTTAGTGTACTTTTTGCCTAGTTAGTGTACTTTTGCCTAGTTAGTGTACTGTTGCCTAGTTAGTGTACTTTTTCCTAGTTAGTGTACTTTTTGCCTAGTTAGTGTACTTTTGCCTAGTTAGTGTACTTTTGCCTAGTTAGTGTGCTTTTGCCTAGTTAGTGTACTTTTGCCTAGTTAGTGTACTGTTGCCTAGTTAGTGTACTGTTGCCTAGTTAGTATTCATGTTTGATTGTGGTATACACTTTGTGTGAATAAAGATATATGTATTTCTGTATAAATTGACCGCGAAGCTATCACCCAAAAGAAATGGAACATGGTCCTAGAAATATAGCTAGAATATATTCTGATGTATAGAATATATCAAATAAATGTATAGTATTCATTATTTTTTCTACGTCTTCTTCTCCTCCGGACTAGGCCCTGCGCTGTATCTGCGCCGCTGCTATTATTTCATATAACTGCAGCCATAGGTCCTATCAAATGGCGTCGAAGCAATGTTGCTATCAGTGCGATCGGAGAGCCGTATGGGAGACGATCTACGCCGGGTCCAGCTTCGCAGATATCGATGATTTATACACGACCAACCAGTGGAGTAGATCGCGTAACAAAACCAAAAATATGAGGAGGAGAGCGTTGATATTCTGGAGCGGGCGGGGGGGGGGGGTTCGCAGTTATATATTTGACGATACGTTTGTGAAACATATATTGATCATTTTAAAACATTGTTTATATATACATGTACAATTGTACATATGTTATTCACCATCAAGGCAGAACACGAGAAAGAAGTGGAAACTTAAATGAACGTACAATTCAAGCTTGAAGTCCAAGCCCAATTGCGGTACAAAGACAGAGTATCAGGCAATAGAGTATTTTCTAGAGTTTTCTGTAGAGTTTTTCTAACTACTAGCGCGGTAGTTCACGAAATTTCCATTCAGAATACGTGACGATCCAAGCACTAACGATTGCGTTGATACGTTGTAGTAAGCGGTTAGTTGTGACAGTTTACCATGGCCTGGTAGATCATAAAGACCTCTCAATAAGGAAAAATTAAAATGTGTCTTTCTTTAGTTTAGTCAGTTATGACTATTTTGCCATAAGGATGACGAAGAAATAAGAGGGGCACTGGAGGCATTGAGGAGAATCCACCGCCCCCTGTTCCGAACGCGTCTGCAACCAGTTTGTGGCCAAACGTAAACTGAACGTCAAACCAAATCAATACAAAACTAATATAACAGCAGTAAATGAATAATTGTTTTTCTGGGCTTTCATAAATTCATTGAAATATTGGTTTATTTTGTTTTTCTAACTACAATTTAGTATTATTTTTGTACAATTTATGGAGCGCCGTGTCATGAGTCATCATGACCGAAGTCATATCTGGAGATACCGCTCGACATTTTAGAGATACCGGTACCGGTTTCCCCTTTATTTCATTCATGATCGTATTATATGATGATTATCATACTAATGATGTAAAGGGCACGCCGGAAGGGATTTGGGATTTATACTTTAATAATCGTGCGTAGCAATAATTACTATTACAGCCCGGTTCTGTGTAAGAGGGCCGGCACAGAACCTCTCCCCCTTTCTTAGTCGTCTTTTACAACTCGCCCGGGGGAGTTCTGGGATGAAGCCAATTCTTTTGTTCCCCGGCTTGCAGGGGATAATGCACGCCAGAAATGGTATGATTAGTTACCACTGCGCTGTCCATCATAGAGCGGTGTTGTTGTTACGCTGCGATTGCCATATTGAGGCCGGTGTCCTCTTTGTTTTGTGTTGTCATGAAGTGAAATATCGATGGTCCAGGACACAACTAGTGTAACTTGGCATTTTGATGAAAAAGACGTTTTTAATTCGCGTACGGCGCTTCCAATGGAACAACTCTCGTAGTTTGAAAATGCTTCTATACGGAGCTATATACAGGAAACAAATAGTGTAAGTCGTTAAACTCCCGAATGGTCACGGTACTACTATTCTATCTCGCTCACTATAGTTGCACTTCATAAACGACAATGATAAAATTTTATCGATAAAGTGGTCTGCAGTCTGGGACTCAAGAATTTTAACCGACACTTGCAATGGTTGTAATTTAAAATATTTTAACATCCACCAAACAATCGAAACTTACAATAGTTGTACCGACAAAAACAAGAAAAAGGCATATCAAAATTGATATAGCAAAGAACAAATATTTCAAGTTCAAATTTAAACTTTCAAAATTAGATTTAGAATATATCTTATGACAAATGTTATGCAAATTATATATGTAAATTTGTAATTAAATTTTCTTTATCAGACTACAATCTCAGTTTCTGCAAAAAGCCATTGGTGATTGGTACAATCTGTTTTTTGTCTCTCCTGAACAATTTACAAAAAGCAAGATACACTAGCTGTGTCCTGCACCATCGATATGTTTAACGTTGCTGTAGGATTCTATGTTCTTTTGCAGAATACATATGTCCATGTAGACTGTAGATGTACGCCGATGACATCGTGATTAGCAGGCTTACGGCGCGACAAGCTATTACAGAGGACAATCGAGACTGGACTCAAATCTGCCGAGTCTATTCCTTGGGCATTATAGCTTTAGTCGCTCGTAGTTACTGTGGCGCGATTGCTTGATAATAATTTTCTTGGCAGAGAGGAGAAGTTGCCACTTAAGCGAACCACACACGTTCCATTATTATAGTGGGTAAGTCTAGAGTGCCGCCTGCTGTCTCGTTCAGTTTAAACCTTTCATTTTACCCACTCTCTCAGTTAAATCCAGCTGGCCAGCTCATCGCCAATTTCCATGCTCCCAATCAGCGTGATTTCAGTCGAAATTTAGCAGGAGGGTGCCTCCCTCTCTGGCAAATTGGGGGTCATGCCATCATGGAGTATGATAAAATATAGAGTATGAGCCGGCGCCAGCTCTACAAGGTGTGGGGGACCGACAATTTCTCTGAGGGGGCCAGCATTGACAACATCATCCTTCATGGTTAAAAAACCTGGGGTGGCCATAATATAAAGTTTGGGGGGGGGGGGGGTCAGAACACCCTAGCTTTCCCTTTGCGATGGGTCTCGAGGGATGGATAAAGTACGCAACCCCCACTCCCTCCGCTAGTGAGTTGCGCATCGGTAGAAAAACTTTCTTTCGGAATTAAATGAGCAGTCGTAACTTTTTGTCTAAATTGATATGCTCAGCGAAGAAATTGCAACCTCCAACAACGTGTTGGTGGTGGGGTTGAATTTTAAGGACGGTGTGTGAATAACAAAGACTATTACCGTCCGGTTGTGTGTAAGAGGGCCGCCACAAAACCGCTCCCCCTTCTTTAGTTGCCTTTCGCGACTCGCTCGGGGAGCTCTGGGCTGCGAGTTTATTCTTTGTTTCCTGACCTGCTGGGGTATTCCTCCCGACAACCACCCGAGGGCCACGACGCCTATACGCCACACCGCTCCGAGTTAAAACGCGGAAGCTGAGACTTTTAGCGACAACTGGCGCTGACGCCCGTATCTCTGCCATTAGACCGCGCTGGAAGCACGAGACAGCTTTAGGACGAGCGTATATACTGTACGTCGGAAGTCGTTGCGTTCAGGGCGCGCGTACTAAGTGCGAAGGCGGCAGAGATATAAGAAAATATGTTGTGGACGAAAATTCGGGGTAAACATGGTTTAAAAGCACGAGTTACCCTTGCTGCAGTGCGAAAGTGTCACACCCGGGTTGAAATGAAGAGTGAATTGCAGTTGAGGTTTGCTTTTATCTAAGCTTTTTTGGCAACTCCGCATCCACATTTTGATTTTAAAATGTGTGTGAATGGACACATCGCCCAAAAATGGGTGATGTGTAGGCCAAACTTGTGTTAATTATACTGCTTTATTCGTTTTAAGCGTAATAGTTAAAACATGTCGGTTGCGCATTTAAATTGTTGTTGACTGTCGCCAGCTTCAGCTTTCAGCGTGAGTTTACTTTTGATCGTTCAACTATGAAATTGGTGGCTTTTTGAGATTTTCTATTTTTAGCACTGGTCGATCTTTCCTAGATGCTAATTAACCCTCTGCAGACTGGGGCAAAAAAGAATGGATCTGCAGCTCAGACTTCGCGGGCGAGTCGTGAGAGCAACTAACAAAGCAGGGGGTTCCTGGCTTGTCCTCGTGTTATTACTGAACCGGACTGTAATGGTAAGCTATTTATTGGCCTATCACACACGGTCCTTAAGCCTTGAACGTCGTCTCCCTCATTCTAATTCTATCGTTAACTTTCAGCTGACTTTGATATGTAGCCTATTCTTTAGTCTCATTGCAAATTTTCCGTGCATATTCGACTATTGAGGCTGGCTTTTAATTAAAAGCAAAGCGCTCTGTCATGTGTGCTGTACGCTGTAGAAGCACTGCCTTTAACAAAGACGCTTGTTCGAAACATCGAGCATCCGTGAGTCGTGTCTTCATGAAGATTTTTGGAAGTTCTGATGCAACTATACTCGCAGATTGTCCATTTTATATAGGATATACTACTGTTGAGCAATTAGCTAGCTTTCGCAAGACTAAATTTGTAAATTTGTTATCATTTAGTCCGAGTCATTTGATAAGAACATTGTTTAGCGTTTTATCTGTCGAGGTTAGCACTGTTGGTAGCCTGACATGATTAGTTTGCTTTTCTCTAATCTCTTTAATATTGCACTTTTAGTCTGAACTGTCACGGATTCTGTACACTGCGATATTGTTATACACTGTATGTTTTCTACTGCCTTTGTGGCGAATAAAGTTCCATATTAAGTGTGATATATATCAAAGTGATAGATTTTATTGGTATGAGACTCCAGGTCCTACAATAGCCTATATATACATGTATAACCCGAGTTAAAGGGCTTTTGCATCGTATCTGCACACTAAGCGCGTGTACACTGTACAGGTCGAAGGGCTATTATACTTTGTTTAAACCAACGTAAATGAGAATTGTATTGATGGATAAATGCACTAAGTACTTTAAGTAAACGCCCTTTGTGCTATGTTCTGAATGAAACTGATTCATAATTCTGTGATTTCTGCGATGGATATGAATTGAGTGTTTCAGCTAATTAAAATTATTTAAAATATGGCACTTTTGAATACTGTATCAATACGATGACAAACAGTGGCGATATCATAACAGTATAACTGACTGCGTTTGGGCATATAAGTTCAGTTAATTTGTCTTTATATATTTTTTATCTTATTTTATGTGTTGTATTTGTAGACATTGTGCGAATAAAGATACGTGATATCAGGCTGCTGATCCTATCTATTATTGTTCAAAATTGTCTTGATATGTGTACATATCCTGCATATAAGCTATTATAAGCTGCACGGGATTTATACAATTAATTTCAATATGGTCGCCCAGTGAAATTGCTTCAAAGAGATTGACCGCCAGTGCAATTACTTAAGTAAGTCCCCGGCCGCGCTCTGTATGCCTGTCTGCTCGGGTGCACGCCGCCAGCAAACGATAGAACCCAAGAGGCGTTGGTCTGCCGACTTGGCGTCACCATCTTTCAGATTGAAGGGCGGGCCATTGAAATAAGGGAGCACTTGTCGACAATTAAAAATTTGAAGTCAATTCCATATTTTATAAAACTCCGTAAAATTAAGTTTCTTCCATATAACTTACTTTCATCAAGTTTTGTACTCAAATTCATAACATTTCATTTCGCGCCTATGACTGAAGCAAACGATGCTTTTTCGATCTTTGTTTGTATCGTTCGTGATGCGTACAAATGCAGTGCATATCAGGGCATTTTTTACCACACAAAGTTGAAAGCAAAATTTCCCCCCCGCCCTCATAAATTGCCCCCCAGCCCTCATAAATTGCCCCCCAGCCCTCATAAATTGCCACCCAGCCCTCCGGTTTTTTTCCCCACACTTTTTGCCCCCCACTTTTTGTTTTAATTTAGCCTGTGTTACGTTGTTTTGGTTTCGGCAGGGTGGGCAATGCCCCTGCCTACAGCTGACCTGAGCCTGCTGAAGAGATGAACAACGTCATTTTATCCTGTGCGCTCTGACTTCGCGTCCTCACAACCTATCGTCCAGACACCGAACAGAATACTTTTGGGATTCCTTGACCCCAGAGTTCAGTTTGGCCTTTACAACGGAGTAGCGTTACGCCGGCTGCTTTTAAAACAGGAGTAGTGCACTCCCATGCTTTTCAAAAAAAGGAGAAGGCCTTGAATAAACCTACTTCACCATCGTCCATTTTTATCAGTAATGCTACTCCAACCCATTTCAAAATCCGCGTAGTTTCAAAAACGTAGTTTTACTACTACTCTTACTGAACTTATCTCTGCTTGACCCCCATGCCTCGCCCTCTTTCTTCTCCAGCCTCCCAGTGCCTATACTCAGCGCTCCGTGCTGAGTCGAGCCATGCCTCACGACAGCGGTCATCAATTAGTATTTATTTAATTAGAGCCGCACGGACCGCACGCTGTGGACGGTTATATAAGTAAGCGGGCAGATTGAATTAGTCAGGGTGAGAGACGTGGTTGCTTTGTGTAGCGTGTTGCGCTACCTACTGACCTGGGGCCTCATTCAGGAAGCGATCTTATGACAATCTTAGTCTTTAGATTGTGATAAGAGAATCTTAGGAAAATCTTCTTTTTTATTGGAAACTCCGCATTGTCGCGCGCGAACAGAATGATGACGTCACGACGGTCCACGAATGAATTTTATTTGTTTTAAATTTCAGTTAGGATCAAATTTAAGATTATCTTACAAAATGTACGTGAATACCTGGCCTAAAAATGGGTTGTACTTGGCCTCAAAATTAACCGCTAAAGTACAGTAGTCGCATCCAGTGGTCAAAGTGTAAAATCGAGGGCCCCGGATATTTGTGGGATTCCATGCGGGTATTCCTACAGTGTGCATCGCTGATATAACGAGTATAATAACGTAAACCGAGAGGATTGTCAGTTTACGACCTCCACACGATATCCAAAGACAGTAGAAGATGGATACAGAATAATATTGATGATGATTGCTGCTACTCATGGCGCCCCACGACCGACGAGGTGCAGGGCTAGGCAGGCCTCAATGATGACGTGGCAAGGTTCAAGCAGTGATATTATTTAGTCACCACCAGTGGTGAAAGTAAGGGGGAGCTCACCGGAGCTCAGCTCCGCCACCTCTCCACCACCTCATATTAAGCTCCGTCATATTAAGCATAATAGCACAAATGTTGAGCTCCACTACCTCTTCAATCCCACTTTCACCACTGGTCACCACCCTTGGGGTCATTTTGCTCTCGTTGAACATTGAAGTCGCATGAATTTCGTGAATGTTCAATCACGCTCACTGACGGTTATTCTCCTTCCCCAATGGGCCGAGTCGCTTTGAAAATAATGCACTCGAACAATGCAAACGCTTTAGGTTTAGTCCATGCTAAAATCGGATTCGAATTAGGCGATATTTCGTATGAATAAAACAATGTCCTGTGCTAAAAGTACGTATTTGACTTTGACAATATGTTTTAAAAGCATGCATTGAATTTGGCAATATGGTAAACACCATGCATGTAAATTCAGCAGCATATGCTAAAAGGCTTGCAGTTTAATTCAAGCTAAAAAGCATGTATTTGAATTCGGAAATATGCTAAAAAATAAGCATGCCATTTAATTAGGCAATATTATGCAGACTCTGTGAAAATATTTCGTGCAACCTCGGAGCAGGCTTAGGTTTGGCGACCGTGGGTTCACCGTGGCGGCTCCGCAGGCCTGGAACAGTCTGCGCCCTCCCTGGTCAGTCAGCCCCCTCCCTGGCCCTATTGACGGAGAGACTGAAGGCCGAACTCTTTACCCGATCATATTTGTCATTAAAGTAGGACAGTAGGTTTTCATAGAAACTGACAGTTTCTTTAGCAGGTGTATATACATGTAGTAATGGGCTTCATTCCTGTGTCTGAGTATTGGTGAATTTGCAATTGTCCTGACTGTTCTATTATTGGATTGTGTGCAGCGCCCTTGTGATGACTTTGACTTCGGTCATGTTACGGCGCTCTAAAAATTGACCGAAAATTATTATTATTATTATTATTATTATTATTATTATTATTATTATTATTATTATTATTTCTGGATAGAACGAAGGTTGTGTAGTTGTGGGGATGGTTCAACGCGACGATGAAAAATTGTGTACGGTACCCCGCACTTTTTTTAAAAAAGCTGCTTACAAAATCATAGAAACGAACCAGGATCCAATTCGATCGTTAATTATCTCCGACATCGACTCACACCGAGCTGACCTCTCCACCGGTAGCATAGGGTTACCTCATTACACGTGGGCGCTCTCTTGGCTTCCCTTGATCAACCCCCTCGCACCTCATGCCCCCCGAGCACACCTTCGCACCAAAGGCGCAACCATCGGAGGGGTCGGGTGGGTCATGGCCTTCCCAACTTTTGGGATGACCTCTCCATTTTTAACCGTTTATTTATATAAATTTGATCCCGGAACGGCGGCCTAACCCAATCGAGTACCTGGCTGAATATCTGCGGTTACAAAACCCACAGCACATCTTACTTTTCCGCACTGCTGTAATATAATCTCTAGACTCCTGTTCCCGTTCATCTCCAGGTTAATCCAGCTAGCTCAGCAAATACCGCGTGACATTATGTTCTATGTATGTATTAGGATTTAGGATTGATGTACTGTACATTGTAATGTTTCATATACAGCGCTGTCAAATATGTAGTGCCAAGTTGTGCCTTGCTTCAGCTGTTAAACTTCAGGCTGTTAAAATTTAGGCTGTTAAACTTCAGGCTGTTAAACTTCAGGCTGTTAAACTTCAGGCTGTTAAACTTCAGCTGTTAAACTTCAGACTGCTAAACACGCAAGTGTCGCTAGCTGATAATGATCCTGCAAGGATAACTTATTATGGCGACATGAAAGGCATCCGACCATAAAACCAAGCTTCAAACTTTCCATCACGAAACCACGTCTACATATGTTTCTGTGTGTGTGTGTGTGTGTGTGTGCGTGTGCGTGTGCGTGTGCGTGTGCGTGTGCGTGTGTGATTTGAATCTTTTCTTTCGCCATGAGGATACGAACACAAAAAATAGCAACTATCACGGATACTGAAGCTTTGGTCTCTAGTAGCAGCTAGGCCTAAGCATGTGCAATTTAATTATAAGTCTTTATTAGTTTATGCACGCGTCCTTTGACGTACCGTCGTAATATTTATTGTTCAGCATAAAATACTACACATTATCCATTGAGATTATATTCAGGTTTCCGTTGATCTAGCGCTTCTGAAGTTACATGCGCGTATTGATCCATCATTAGATTTTATATTTAGAATGTCTGAACAAAGTACATACTTATGGCTGGTTTCTCCAACACGGATTTAATGGTGGCTCAGGATTTAGCCTATGCAAAAAGGTGGGTTAAATCCTGAACCACCATTCAATCCGTGTTGGAGAAACCAGCCCTTATAGCATCAGCTACTTTTAATTTGTTCTTCCTTGTCTCTTTACTTATCTTCATCAGCAAAGAGTAAATAGTGTTGTTCTAGAAAATAAAAATTCTGTTCAGGCTATCCGTTGAGACGGGTGCGTTAACTGGTCAGCGCCTGACTGGAGACATTGCCCGCCTTTCACGTGTTGCCTAACTTTTGCTCTGAGCGCTCTGGCGCACTAGCGCGCACCACGCATATTATAGCACTGCCCTCCCTATACGGTACCGCAATCAAAGGTCTTAGCTCTGGTTTCACGGTATTAATACCGCGATTTCTAGAACTGTGCAATAGCATGTGACGCAAGATACCTTTAGCGCTGCGGCTTCGCCTTTACTTGTGTGATTGTAAGAGCGTAGTACTCTCGTTGTGTCAGTAAATTGTTGCCGAAAACTGTGTAGGCGAAGCGTTGTGGCCGACTGGTCCAAGTCGCGGACTTCGGATTGCGAGTGTGGCAGAGAGTCGGTTCTAACCCCGGCCGCGGCAAAATATTTCGAGTCACTTCGTGCACCCTTGGCTAAGGTGCTTAATTTCGTCAGCCCTGCAAATAATCATCCAATAGGGTGGAGTGCAGTAGAGAAGTTGAAGTGGAAGCTGAAAAGGCTGGGAATCTGAATAGCCTAGTATATAGGTCTTTTGACATGACATTGCTTACTATACTGTTAAAAATATTTTCTTCTTTTTAATTTTTGAGACTTATCCAGAACGTCCGGAACCGCGTAATCGATTTTTTAACGGCGCATGTCTGTGCTTGCTGCGGTAAAAGGTTCCTTAGTCCTTACCTGTCGAACCGTAACCGCGGTAAAAGATCCTTACCGCGTCAAACGATCCTTACCGCGGTAAACGATCCTTACCGCGGTAAACGATCCTTACCGCGGTAAACGATCCTTACCGCGGTAAACGATCCTTACCGCGGTAAACGATCCTTACCGCGGTAAACGATCCTTACCGCGGTAAACGATCCTTACCGCGGTA
>JAQIWG010006760.1:0-12997 GCA_034695025.1 Chamaedrilus cognettii | reverse complement strand
ATCCATCCAATCACAATATTTGTTTACATTTGTAACATCGGCCTCATTGGTCTGATCGTAGCTATATTAAATACGAGCTGTCCATTTATTCAAGTCAATGAGAAAAACGCGATCGCATTTTTACGCCAAATTATCTCAAATTTTTTTTTTTTTTTAATTGATCCCAATTTTTTTAATTTTCTGTGTATTTTGTTAGAATTTGGCATATTATGTAATTTACTGCATATTTCGGCATAAAATGTCATTTACTCACGTAAAGCAGTTTGAAACAACTTTCTGAGCAAAGTCTTAGCTTGACGTTGTATAGAAAGTGCTTGGATTTTTTTTGTCAGACATCTAAATTACATTATATTAGAAATTAACCATTTTGTTGACAAAAAATAAGCAGAGTTTGAATTTAATTGCCATTGAATGGTGTTGCAGAGTTGCCACAGTTTCTCCTAATTTTTGTTGCGTTAAAATAGCTGATATTTTTCTGAAGTTTGCGTACTTTTTGGAGGCCTGTATGATGATGAGATAAATGATATACGGTAAATAAATAAATAAATGCCGTGGACGCTTTTCAGTCACGCTATAGGCCTACATTAAGCACGATATGTGCTAAGTACACATTTTATTATGTAGACTTTATCTACTTAGTTGTTGATTTGATGATTCTTCTGATGATTTGGAGCCACTGCTACATGACATGAATTAACGCACTGCTTCAAGCCGAATGTGAATATACATAATAACATTTGATATGTTATAACATTTATTATTTTTATTATATATATTATTTGTATGTAAAAACGTTATTATTTTAATGTTCAATATATTATAACATTTGAAATGCAAATAACATTTGATAATAGTGAGGTGTGGTTAAAGATTTAGAAGAATAATATTTTGTTTGTTGCAATCCAAGCAATCATTGCTTGCAGACACACTACTATCAGCTAATATTCACTCTAGTCTGCGTACAATCTCCTTGATTGTAGACACACTACTATCAGCCAATGTTCACCCTCGTTGGATGTGGAATCAAGAGCTTCGATAAGACGAGTCGTTCGACTCGCAGTGTTCTCTCCTCGCGCTGTGATTGGCTGCAAGACAAGGCCGTTGAGTTTGATCCCCTCCGCTGCACTGTGCGCACGAAGAAGGGCGACGTCGTAAGTCATTCAAAATTTGTCTGATATGTGTGATGAACTGAGTTCAGTCAAGCCCTTACAAAATAAGAGTAGTGTTACCCCTGCTGCTTGTAAAACAGGAGTAGTGCACTCCTATGCCTTTCAAAAAAGGAGTAGACCTATACTAGGCATACTTCACCATCGTTTTTCGTCCATTTTTACGAGTAGTGCTACTCCTACCCATTTCTAAATCCGAGTTGAGTTTCGAAAAAACATTGTTTTTGGAGTATTACTTCTACTAAACTTATCCCTGGTGATGAACCAGAGCTTGTACAGGATTATTATGCTACGTGCAATTTCATGGTATGTTGCTTCTGAACCATCCATTGATTTTGCATGAGAAGAAAGTTCTCAAAACTCGCTCAGAAATAAGCCCTGTTTGTTATCAATGAGTACTATTAGAGTTAGTTACCGCTAGTTTTCAAAAGTATCGTATGATTGATGACTCAATATTATTTGATTTTTTTTTTAGGCAACCTCAGCACGTTAGGCCAAGTCTGCGTGCTCCGCCATCCATGCTCTGGCTTTTACTCCAATGGGGGAGTTTACGACTTTTTCAGGTTTTGTTATTTCACTTGAATCCTGAACTTCAGCTGAGTTCAGGCCCTCCTAGAGTGCACAGATTCTGCTGGATGTTATAGGCTACCTTTGCAGGCAGCAGGGAGAGGTGACACAATTTTGTGACTATTTATTGTCCGATCCTACCTCCCGGCATTTCGTGTCTTTCGTATCTCAATTAGAGTCCCATCCGGGTTGGGACTGGGCAAGCCCAAAAAATTTAATTCTCTGTTGAGCTAGAGTGGGGATTGAACCCCGGATCTTTAACACGGCAGTCCAGTGACATACCACTAGACCACGCAGGCACTGAGTATATTATTTGATATATAATTAATTATTATATTATTATTAATTATTATTTATTATTATTAATATATGTATAATATTTGATTGAACCATGTTGCTGTATCCATGCTGTTTATTTATATAATTTTGTTTGGGACATTGTTCCTAGGTGAAATACCAATATCTGGTTCTGGCGCTGGGTCTGCAACTTAACTATGACAAGGTCGGTTTAAACTATGCTTTCTTTGCGTACATTCTACTATTCGTTATGTCCATCGTAAAACTGCAATAGCCTACGGATTGACTTTTATTGCAGAAATCACAGCTTCGTCATTATATATTTTGGCGTTTTATTTATGGTAGCGTACTTTATTAAGGTATCATACATGTGCATGATAAGAATTTGATCAATACTTTTTACAAAAGTGTTAACCTTTCTGCTCTTGATAATCTTCAAGTCCAAACGCTGCAAGACGTTTGAACTCAGTCCACTACAGTAGACCACTACTACTACTACTATATTATGGAACCAACATCACTATGCAATTTACAAACCTCTTTTCTTGCACTTTCTGTTGCAGTGGAAGGGATAGAAACAATGACTTTGAATGCGGTGATAGTTCGCAAATATTATATTGTGTTGGAAGTCAAAAATGTGTCAAAAACTAAAAAAAGTAACAAAGTAACGAAACAAGGTGCCGTAAGTAAAACGTGTAAAATTTATTAATTTTATTATTCACATTTCAGAAGCTTTAAATTGCAGCCCAACGCGCATCTCTATTTTTATGTTCTATAGCTGATAGAGTTCGTGTTGGTTGTATCTTGTAGGCTATAGCGTAGGAGGTCCCCTATACATAATCTACCATACCTGATTTACTTTTGCATTCACATCCGAAAATGATCCTAATGGATGGAAAGTTTTAAAATCAGTTGAAATGCCCTTAGCCACACTGAACTCGGAACTGATGATATTGGCAGTTGTTGGCTGATCATGTGCTAAAAAAATCTCGAGACAGATAGTCTCGAATAATATAACGTAACATCAACTTGTTATTATTGCTAACTTGACCGAGTTGCCAAATTCAGCAATTCATAGATTTCTACTAACTCAGCACAATTAATATAATCATAGCATATGTTCACTTGTTTAAGGTTTTCTTTTTCTTTTTGGTATGTTGCTTAATTTTTTCTCTGCATGTGTGCGTATTTGTTTTTCTTTGTTCTTTTGAGCGAATGAGATATTCAATGGATACTGAATTTCTGCAAGCAGCATTGGAGGCTGTTATTGTTAGCTAGTGGAGTAGTATTAATCTAGATAGATAGTCAAGATAGATTGATAGCGTTGGCTAAGTGCGCTGTTATTGGTAACTCAATGGATGAAGCCAGCTAGGCAAGCGAAGTGAGGTACTTTTATGCTGTGGTTTTGGTGTACGCGCATCCACTGAGGGGGTCGGGGGGGGGTCGTGACCTCCCCAACTTGTGGGTTGACCTCCTCAACGTTTGGGAAGACCCCTCCAGTTTTGAGTGTTTTTGTATAAAAAAAAACTATTAGGGGTGAGGGGGTGGGGGGGCCTTAAGCCCTTTCCGTCGTGAGAAGTGAGGTCGATTTTATAAGAGAAAAAGTTTTCATCAAAACCCCCATTTCCCCTTTCCTCCCCGCTTGGAGACCCGGACCTGCCCAACCTTGAGAGCGTGGTTGCGCCCATGGGTTTTGGATCTAGCCTCTAGGTCTATTACTTTGTAGGATTGATGTATTGCAGTGTACCATGTACTGTGTTTAACGAAATAAATAATTATCGTGCTAATGTCTATGTGTCATAAACCAAAGGCCCCATGTTCCTCTTAATGTTTACAGGGTTTGCTAATGGGAAAAGTATAGCTTAGTTTTACTGAAGGAACCCCTTCCTGTCAGCAGCCAGAACAATAAATTATCAATAAATTATCTGGGCATGATGACTGTCAGCTAGCCGCACGTGCGTGTTTAACAGCTTTGCTGAGGGGCCAGTCATGCAATGCTTTAGCAGTTGATCGCGTCTGAGTTTCTTTCCCGGATCCCTGATTTTTCATCCCAATCCGAACAACTAGACCGAAAAGGCATCCAGTGCGCCTCGAGGATTGGTTGTAAATAGTGATAATCATCGTTTTTTGACGTCCAAGTGCTTTACAGGCATGGCTGTAACGCCGTGTTCGTGTTGGCGCAGGTTGGATGTGTGCAGTGAAGTTCTACATGCCCTTCCTGTCGCCAGCTAGAATAATAAATTATTCTGGACGATGATTGTCAACTGGAGACACTTGTGTGTTTAACTGCCGTGCTGAAGGGCTGAGAACTTGATTATATTTAATATTTATGTATCTTACTTTAAAGAGGAGATCGATTGGCCAATTCAGACCGTTACTGATTGATTACTGGATGGAGTTGGCTGACACTTGATTCACACTTAGCCTTTAGTTAATTGCTCGTTAAGATTCAGGATGTCATGTTTCGTTTGGCGCTGAGACAAACTAGTCTCTGGAGCATATTTGATGAATTGGATTATGAGCACTGCATGGGCAATGATGTTTGAAGAGCGGCGATATCTGCCTCAATGACAGCATATACCGTCGGCACTTGTCTGAGGAATTGTTTTCGTTTTGTGTTTACGTTGGACATGTTTTGTTGGATAGTCCACTTGTAACATTGAAGTATGTACTTGAGTGCGATTACCCCACACTTCATGTCCACACTATAGATTGTGCGGTATAGAATGCAAACGTATTAACTTTATAGCCACTAATATACATGTAGACCTTCATACCTATCTGAACTTCCTACATACTGTCCAGAAGTCTAAGATCAGCCCCCTGCAGGCCAGGGAATAAGGAATTGGCTTGCAACCCAGAGCTCCCCAGGCGAGTTGTAAAAGGCGACTAAAGAAAGGGGAGCGGTTCTGTGCGGGCTCCCTTGGGCAGAACTGGACGGTATATATACTGTCTTTGTGCTACACACGGTCTTTACACTATGAAAGAAAGAAACAAAAGTTGATTGATAAATTGATCTTGATTTTGACAAAAACAAGTAAAATTATAAGATATTTTAAAATAAGATACTAGAGTATCGATTGAGATGATTGTTAGATCGCGGGGTTGGTGGAGGCGCTGGAGCGTGACGCAGCAGTCTGTTCCAACTACTCGCCGCGCTACGTGCGCAAGACGTGGCCCGCGCTGCAACAGTTGACGCACGGCAGTGCCATCTTTACCTTCCCCAACTCTCCCGTCAAGTGCGCCGGCGCGCCGCAGAAAATATGCTATCTCGCGGAGGACTACTTCACTAGGGTAAGTCAGTATATGCTACCTTGCCTCTCACGGGGGATTACTTTACTAGGATAAGTATATGCCACTTCACGGAGGATTACTTTACTAGGATAAGTACATGCCACTTCACGGAGGATTGCTTTACTAGGGTAAATTCTATATAAATGCTAACTTCATATAAATTTGTTGTAAATTTGTTGCAATTTTATGAGAAGCTATGTCGTGTCTCTTGCCTAGTTGGCAACAAAAAATGACATGATATCGAACATAAGAGCCATATCTTGTTTTTGTTTAATAATTGTAGGAATATAGCGTAATAGTGAAAATTATGCAATTTTCCTAAAACTATTTATAATTCTCATAATTGGAGGGAGAACCGGGAAGGCCCAGGTATCGGAATGATAGACGATCTGCTTGAGAAGGAATCGTACGTGGATATGAAGAGAAGGGCCAAAGATCGGACAAGGTGGAAGGTTTCTACACCAAAGACCTGCCATGTGGCAGAGCACTGCAGAAAGAGAGAATTGTAGCACACTACTTCAATACTGAGCAATGAACACAGTGTTCAGAATATGTTTTCTTTACTAAAACTAGTTCTCTCTTGTTCTGTATGTAGTCGGGTAAGAGAGACAAGGTCGCTGTCATCTACAACACTGCTCTGCCTGTTATATTCGGCATTCCACGATATGCCAGTGCCCTCGACAAAATTGCCAGTGAAAGGTTGGCTTTATGATTATACGTTCATCTTTTATGCCATCAAATTTCATTCTGCAATAATTATATATATACTGTATTCATTTCTATCCTTGTATATACAGATTCTGTTAAGGGTTGATCAAATAATGATAGGTCTAATACCGATTGTGAATAGCTTTTAGTCGGGATCAAGGGCAACACTGCTTGTACTGGGACTGGGTTGATCAGTTTAACGTTAATTCTAAATTGTTGATCCTGCTCTTGTTTCTGAATGGATGAAAACTAACTATTTGTGATTTGGAATTGCGAATTTTAAACTTTTTTCCATATAAATCTTTCTTTTGTCATTTTTGTGATTACATTTAACATAGCTTAGCAGAGCTCTGCGGTGTACTATGGACAATAATCTCTAATGCCATTTTGCTCTATTTTTTTTTAGATCTCAGGCTTACACGTTACACTGGTGTACTTCGATATCAACCCGTGGAATCAGTTTTTTTAGCCTGATTTTGCTAATGTTGTTTTAGATGCAGGCCCCGTAAAGTAACTGCATCTTAAATCTTTTTTATTTCTATTGAGTTTTAAAATGTGAACAGATCTGCATCCAGCTTAATTCATGTTAAAATTATGTTTATTTTGCATGTAAAATTGCATTATTTAAAAAATAATTATATCAGTTCTGTTTTTTATTTTTATTTTGTTTTACAATATGAATGCTTTTTCGTTATTGACACTCAGGAAAATTGAAGTGAACAAAAGTAGAAATCTGGTGGAAGTTAGATCCGACCTCAAGGAGGCAGTGTTCGAATGTCTCGACAGTCCGGGCAAAATTGTTACATCTAAGGTAAGGCTCCAGTTGTAGGCCTGCGTTTATTGAAATTGTGGCATGTTCTTTTGCAGTTAGTAGTACCTGCTACAGTTAATAGTACCTGCTACAGTACCGGTAGTAACTATTCGTATCAAATTTTTTGTGTCGTGGTAATTATAGCAAGGTCCCCTACCTGATAGATTGACTTACACTCCTACTGGCTGAGCTACTTTTTTCCGATAGTGCTATTAATAATGATAACATTTAACACTATTAGTAGCATTACTACAGCGCTACTAGTGATGCTATTAGTAGAGCTCTTAGCACCGCTTTTGGTAGTGCTCTTTGTAGTGCTGTTAGTAGCGCTATTAGTAGTGCTACTAATAGCGCTACTAATGTCACAATTAGTAGCGCTATCAGTGACACAATTGGTAACGCTATCAGTAGCGCTATTAGTCTCGCTATTACTAGCATTTTTAATAGCGCCGTGTCGTGCGCCGCTGCAGTACTCCCTGCTGCACGTCGTCCCACCCATGTCCTCCTCCGCGGAGCTGTGGAGCTGCGGTACTATTAGCGCCATTAGTAGCGCCATTAGTAGCGCCATTAGTAGCGCCATTAGTAGCGCCATTAGTAGCGCCATCAGTGGCGCTATTAGTAGCACAATCAGTGGCACTATTGGTAGCGCTGTGCCGTGCGCGCTGCAGTACTCCCTGCTGCACGCCGTCCCGCCCATGTCCTCCCCTGTGGAGCTGTGGAGCAGCGCGCTAGTCGACCAGACCAAGTTTGTGTCCGTCAACAAGAACACGCTTCAACACACCGCGCACAAGAACGTCTTCGCTATCGGCGACTGCAGCAACGCTCCCACCTCCAAAACCGCTGCCGCTGTCGGTCGGTCTCACTGCACCTCTTTTTTTCTTTCTTTTCAGGTCTTCTTTTGGAGCACCATGTCATGAGTGGTGTCAGAAAAGTTGCCACAGGAATAACTTTCATGAAACAAAATATCATCCGCATTTGATGATAGCGGATGATATTGTGTCCGTATAATGTCCGGCCTACATAGGGCGGTGGAAGGTACATGCGGCAGATGAAGACCTCGCACAACCTGGCCGAAAGACCTAACTGATTGGACAGGATTGTCAGTTTACGACCTCCACACGATATCCAAAGACCGTCAAAGATGGAAACAGATGGTCATTGCTGCTGCTCATGACGCCCCCACGATCGACGAGGGCTAGGCAGGCAATATCCGGCGATCTCAGCTGTGCTAAACAACAGCCCGATGTAGTCCTGGTTGTTGTTGTTGTAGTCCATCTAATCCATGGTTGAGTTCTGGACGCCGTTTGGACGTTCATTTCAAGGGCGCTGTACTTCCCTCGACATTTTAGAGGTGCAGGCTTTTACCTCATTTAATTCGTGAAGTGGCGCTGGCCGCTGGATCTACTTTAAAGACCTACACCAGCGTTCAGAATCTCGCTGACTCTGGATGAGATTCGCCATGTCCCACTAGTGAACTGTGCCAGGCACTCAAGTTATGTTGCGGAGTGGAATTTATCGTTGCCATCCGTCTATGAAATTTGAACCTGCAGTGATACAGATTTACATTGATACCGATTACCATTTGCACGCTCCAAAAGTAGTCCTCGTGTGGATTTCCTAATTGTATTCGTGATGGGCCATTTTATGATTGGTTATTTCACGAATGCACCGGCCTCCATTTGAAGTCCAATCCAGCTATAAGTCTTCTTTGTCTTTGTCGATCAAGGTTTAAATGCCCACCCAAGTGAGCCTTTATGCCCAATCTTTGAAGTATTTTCTTCAAATCTGAGTCAGAATAAGACTGCATGCTGATCCTGCTCTGCTTATTTCTTTGCTTGCTTTCTTAATAACATTAATATTATAACTACGTGATGATTGATTATCTATCTTAAGGTGCAAGCATGCTTGTGGGCCTTGATTCTTGTTGTTCATTTTTCAGCCGCGCAAGTCGGCGTCATTGGAAGGAACCTCAAACTCGTCATGGAAGGCAAAGAACCGGACAGAAAGGTCTTAATTTTCTTGAAACTAACTGCTGGTTGAAAGAGCCTAATCAAACGGAGTAGTCCATTTGATATATTACACGGCCTATTTATTGTTGCCTAACAGCTTTATAGTGCCCGCACACCTTTCGGTCAAAACGAAGGAAGTTCACTGTGGCGTTCGTTGGGCCAAATAGACACGGGACCGCTAGCTGTGCGCGCTGTCGGTTAAACGAACGCCAGACGCCGTCGTTAAGGTCACTCTGACCTTAACAAAAAGAAATCTGCATGCAGCATTCGTTGTTAAGTGATGATGACGTCAGGTCTGCGCGTCAGGACAAACGACCGCAAGCAGTCGGCGGCTCGATGAGTTCTATAGTAATCGATACGGACCTGTGTCTTTAACGACAAAACTTGCTTCGTTTTGATCGAAAGGTTTACGGGCACTTTTATTCAGCGCAAATGGATGGCAATTGAAAACAGAACGCAAAGTAACGAAATAGACATAATTGTCTAAATAATAGATTAAGTCCATTAGGCGAGCAAACTAAGTGTCTCCTTCAAATAGCGAACATGCATTGCGCAGTTGTATCCTGTGATTCAATGCAATTGATTATATGCCGATAGATATAGGGACCACGTGACTTTGCCGACTAATGTTTCATTTGCATAACATTTTGACACTCAGTTCCCTCTAAGCCACACCACTGCCTGTATGGTGTTGTGTGGCAGTACCACCACTGACAGTGTGGTGTTGTGTGGCAGTACCACCACTGACAGTGTGGTGTTGTGTGGCAGTACCACCACTAGCGGTGTGGTGTTGTGTGGCAGTTCCACCACTGACAGTGTGGTGTTATGTGGCAGCACCACCACTACAGTGTGGTGTTGTGTGGCAGTACCACCACTACCAGTGTGGTGCTGTGTGGTAGTACCACCAGTGTGGTGTTGTGTGGCAGTGCCAGTGACGGATTTACACCAAAAAGGCCCGGGGCACAAATTCTGTGGGGACCCCTCCTGAAAATCTGTATGCTTATCACGATACCCACCATCTGTATCTTACCACGCTAAGCATACGGACTTCGACAAGCTGCAGTGGGTGTAGCGTCGCAACAGCGCTGCAGCAGCAACGTCACCGAATTATTTTATACGCTACAAAATGATTCAGTAAATTAGCTGCTTCAGCGCTGTGTTGTAGCTGCAGGCTGCGTTACGCTTCAAATGCAATACCGGTAGGGGCCTACTGTAAAATATTTCATGTGCAACATTTGCGGAGGCCCCCTTGTTTGCGGAGGCCCCCTTGTTTGCGGAGGCCCGAGGCACGCGCCCCGTGTGCCCCGCTGTAAATCCGGCGTTGAGCAGTACCACCACTCTCAGTGTGGTGTGTGTGGCAGTATGACGGCTACACATCGTGCCCACTCACCATCAGACACAACCAGGTGATGCTCGCTGAATTTGGCTACGACGGCGCCATATTGGAGACGTTTCCCTTCGACCAATCACGGCCTCGCTACAGCATGTACCATCTCAAGGCGACCGTCATGCCTCAGCTGTACTGGCACATGCTCCTCAAGTATGTCATATTGTAGTGGCACATGCTCCTCAAGTATGTCGTACTCTATGGCAAGCAAAAATATTCGATCTCTATAAAATTGTATTCAAAATTAGAAACATGCTAATTTGCAGATATGATCATATAATGATATTTTGTATTTCAGACGACAAGGATGCGCAGCCATAGATGTTGTGGCCGTTCTTGGTATTGTGTACAATACGAATATGTTTAATGGTAAGTGAAGGATGGATGTCCATGGCTGCAAAATGGCCTACCCCTCAGTATACGGGGAATGCGTCAAAATGGCAAAAAACACCAGTGTGTGGTCTTGGTATCAGAAGAAGAATAAGAAGCCACAACAAATAGCCTAAAACTAACTAACCTCCTTTTTATCATGTAATTTGTTCATGTCCATGTTTTCACACGGGTTTACACGTTTTTGTTCGCCCTGATCAGGACTGCTGGAGCTGGATTTTTACGGCTGTATGCTCTTCCTGACGCCAACCAAATAAATAGTTTTCTGGCACAGGGTTAGCAGCTAGCGACACTTTGTGAGTTTAACAGCCTTGCTGAAAGGCCTGTAATGCATGGTTTCATAGTTGCCGGCGCGGGGGCTTGAACCCTGGTCCTCTGGACTCCAAGTCCGGCGCCTTAACCACTACACCACAGTGCCTCACTGTTGTGTCGTGGTTGGCCAACTAGATAGCCTGCGACTTAAACAAATTTAGCGATTAATTCTGTAAATTGATCCCTTAAAAATAATTAAATTTTGATTGTTTTATTGATTTTATTGTTTTTATTGATTTATTAGACCAAAATCTATATGCAGTGAAATTCAATTATTGTATTGTACTGCAATTTAAATAATGTCATTGAATTTTTGTTTCAGAGGCCTGTGGCATGGACCAGGCGCCGTACGCAAACTGCTGCGTCTTGGCGCTGCGTGATTGGTCATCAGCCAGTCAGTCAATAGCAGCTCTCTAACGTGATTGATCATCAGCCAGTCAGTCAATAGCAGCTCTCTAACGTGATTGATCATCAGCCAGTCAGTCACTGGCTGTTGACCCTCTCTAACGTGATTGGTCAACAGCCAGTCATTCACTAGCAGCCCATTAACTGGCATTGGAGTCTCTATACTAGATCCTTCTATGAACTTGAAAGTCCTACGTTTGCAAAGTGTATAATTACAGCGGTGCCTGGTGGAAACGTTTGAATTAATTGCTTGTGGTGTGTCGGATTGCCTTGCTACAAGGTGCATTATATCTGCAATCTATTATATTCTACCTTATTATATTTAGAGTGGATTCTATAGACGTTTCTCAACTTTTACGTCGACTCCTACCTTGACCTAGAAAGACGATTTAACAGCAGCCCATAACTGCTGTTCAAGCAAACTCTAGATTTATTTGGAAATTTTAAAGGCACAAATTTATTTCCACAAGAAATCACTATAATTTTAAATCATTGAAAACAGAAAATTATTTTCCTTTAAATCTATGACGTCACATTAACTAATGACGTGGTAAATTAATTAAAATTGACTAAGCAAAAAGCATTTTTGAATGGCAGTTATGGGCTGCTGTTAAATTGTCTTTTTAGGTCAAGGTAGGAGTTGAGGTAGGAGTTGAGGTACGTCTATAAAATCCACTCATATGCTATAGCTGATGTTCGCAGCTGTATAACTTGCCATATATCACTATTTTTTATCTATTGTTCTTAGTCTGTGTTTGAATTGCAGATCGTCTTGAATCATGTTTGACAGTTGTTTTTTTTTAAAGCCTGTATAGCGGACACTTGAATGCCTGGGTATTTTGTACTAATATCTTTCATTTGACACTTATATGAAGATGGCCTTAACACTGCTATTTCATTATGTTGGTATTGTAAAATTTGAATATTGTAAAATTTGGATACTTTGCTCCAGAGTTGCTACTATTTGTATTGAATATTCAAGCCCCACTATCTGAAGATTGTATAAAAATATTGGACAAAAGAGTTTGGTGGACCAAAATGTGATGCATCATCGTCATCATTTACGTTTTATGTCCACTTTTCGAAACTCCCCACTGGGAGGGGGGGCGAGGGGTAGGGTGCTGACAGAATTTTTTTATATCGTTCATTGTTCTTAACTGTCCTTGTCTATACATGCCACAGTGGCACGCCTAGCAACATCGAGACGGGAGCAAGTGTGGCACCTTCAGCGGCAGTTCCACTTGAAAAGTGACGACGTGCCACTTTTGGCATGCGTGCCGCACGTTGGGATCCCCTGGGTTAGGCCAACGCTTTTTGTAGGCTAGTTTTGGTGTTGGTTGAAAGTCACTAGACGTAATGCTGTTTCCCTAACGATATTCCTACTGTGTTCGTGCTAAGTATAGCCTGCTATCGCTCTCTCTCTAGCGCACTGCCAAACGGCAGGTCTCTGGCATCCAACCTCTCCACATCTGGCGGTTCTCCGCCATTCTCTTCATGCTTCCATACGATTTTCTTGTCAGTATCTCATCTATCATTCCCACTCTCTTTCTTCCCCTTGTCCTCTTGCCCTCCAATCTTCCCTCCAGTATTTCTCTCATCAATCCCTCCCCTCTCACTGCGTGCCCAATCCAGTTTTTCTTTCTCTGCACAA